>LR990086.1:600000-760635 GCA_905147235.1 Erynnis tages | reverse complement strand
CTGGCTCTATTAATTCTAAGATGCGGTATCTATTTTCCAAACATTTCGAGTGATGGTAAATTATCAGGTTCATTTATTTTTGTACTAACATATTCTTCCCAGTTCTTATGAGTTTCAGAATCTAGTTTCTGGACTATGACGAATATAACTAATGGGTCCCAATTATTTGTTTTAATGTTCAAATTCTTTAAATGATGTAGGCATTCAAAAGTAGTATCTAATAAATTTTTCAGATAACTCGAAGTTTGCAGTAAGATTTTCTTCTGGGAAAAGAATCTCTTCATGATAGCATTTGCGGTTAGCCTTTTGTTTCTATAGCGAGTTTGCAATAGTTTCCACGCATGTTCGTAGTTAGAATCCACCACTTGAATATGACTCAATATTGAAGCAGCTTCACCATTCAGGCTAGTTTTCAGATAGTGTAATCTTTGTACATTCGATAAAGATACATTGTTGTGAACGAGAGAATTAAATAAATCATGAAAAGATAACCATTGTTCGTATTGCCCGTTGAAAGATGGTAGTTGTATCTTGGGTAAAATCACGCGCGTATGTTTTGTTTCTTCAGGTGTTGACACATGTATATTACTAGAGCTGGAACCTTGTAAAGAAACCAATATGTCTTTTAGTTCTGTTACCAATGAAACATAAATTTCTTCATCTTCATAAAATTCTTCAGTGTCGAAAAATTGTAATTGACTTCGCTTTTCTTTTGGCGTAATGCGAATTATCTCTGTATATGCTTGTTTGTAGTCTTTCCAATGATTCTCCACTAGATGAAGACGCGCTTCGACGTAATTTTTCGTCAATCTTTACTTAGGGCACTTCTTCAGATTCGTATGGGTTTTCTTTAACATATTTACTACAAATTGTATAATTTCAAGTGATTTTTGCAAATCCTCAGCCATTGTACCTTTTTATTCTCTGATGCGATGCAAAATAACTTAGTATTCTTGTAAAATAACTTCTTATAACTTCGTATAAGCGTCTTTTGTTCCTGTATATATTTTGCGCTCGGTGATCATTTTTTCTCAGCCGGCCGTCGTATTTCGACTCGGCTGCAACTATGCGGCTCGAAGATGGACCAAAATGTTGTTTGTATAAGGTTTGATGGTGATATTTTTTGTGAATTCGGAAAATAAAGTAAAATTTGTTCTATACATTAAATGTTTTTTATTGACACTAATGACACTACTACGAAATATGATATAATTGTTTTACTCATCGTTTTTGCATATAAAATCAATACATAATCATAAACAAGCTCTATTCTACCAATGAAGCCCTTTCATTTGATACCCATATTGAGGTAGTTGCGGAACAAATATGTAATCGGCCATTTTGTGGCGGTGCCCATCTTGGATTTTCATTTTTTTCATATAGCCTATGTTACTCAGGCTGAATGTAGCTTTCTAATGGTGAAAGAATTTTTGAAATCGGCCCAGTAGTTATTGAGTTTATTCGTTACAAACATACAAAAATACAAATGTTTCCTCTTTATAATATTAGTGTAGATGTAGAAGTGTAGATGTAGATGTAGATGTAGAAGTGTAGATTGGTGCGTGCCACTGGGTTCGAACCCGGACCCCTCGATTTGAGGTCGAATTCTAAGCCACTGGGCTATCACCGTACCGTGTCGCGAATTTAATATCTGATTCTTACTGAAGCACGGTAACTAAACCTGCCTAACCCTATATGTCCTTATTTATGTCTTGTGTTCGTTACAGTCATTTTAGTCGTGTCATGTATCAAATAGTATCACTAAAATCCTTTTTCTTTATATGCATTGTTAAAAGAATTTGATTCGGTGTCTAAGCTTTGAACAAAAAAATGATAAAATCTCGTATTAGTAAAAGAAGCCAAAACGATTACTTATAGTCAACTAAAATTTTAATAAGTAGGTATAATACAACCAAACCGAAGATAATATCGGTATTTCCCAAAGGTGACAAGTTTATCTGCAATTGCAGTAAATATGTATTAATATAACAGCGATAAAATGAATGATTTTAGAAATCGTTATACTCGTACCTATAAGTTTCTCTTTCATCTCAGACAAGATTGCTCGCTATATTTAGTCTTCTATTGCCAATGCCGGAGTAAGCTGCATCAGTTGTATGTTATTGTACAGTACCTAAATGTGTATGTTTTAAATAGCTCTTGGTGGTTGTACTCGCAGTCCCGTTGTCAGCCAACACTTGGCCCTGCTGCCTGCTGACTGCTGCCTGCTGACTGCGAAGTGCGGACTGCGAACTAGTGCTTAGCCGCTGGCTGAAGGTACGTTTCCATTTCAAGAATACAAACTTGACATTCGTAATGCAGTTCTCAGGGTGTTTTAAATGAAAAGATAAACTCATTACTTTGCCATTAGTTAATAACGTCAAAAGTAGTTTTATTTTATCAAGCACAATTTGAAAGACGAGTGAAAGAAGAATTTTCGAGTTTAAATTAGGTTTAAAGTTTGAAAACCCTAATATTTAAGAGGCTTATTGTTCTGTAGGCAACCACACTTGACTACTTAAAATGTAAATAATGTTATCATTATGGACGTTCCACAACAGTTGACAGAAAGCTCAGCCGCAGAACATGATTACGATCGTATTTTAACTAAAACACGCCTCGTTCATCACCTTCCTTCATCATCAGCCGTTCAGACGAATATCAAGCAGTCATCGTCCTAACTTCCACTAGTTCCACTTCCAGTTTCGGATTCTAGATTAAAGATTCCCTAACACATACAGTTATACATAGAAAGGTACCGAAAGCATATTAAAAGATTTTAGTCAACATCAGCTAGTCAGATAGTCGGGGACGCGCGGAGGGCGTTGAGAAGAGGGCGACGCGCGACGGGCGCTGTGACAACAGTGAGTAGTGACAAGCGCCGGGAAGCATGTGCGGGCGGTGCGGGCCCGGGGCGCTGCAGTGGCGCTGGCGGCTGCTGCCAGCGCTGGCTCTGCTCGTCGGATCGATAGTTTCGACACCCGATCATCAGTCCAGTTTCAATGCGTAAGTGAACTAAGTCTATAAACGCTCCAATGGGTTTGGACCACATGAGTCATCCATCATTGTCTTGCGTTTTTTTTAATACAAACAAAATTATTTTTGAATGTAATCCAAATTATATTGTGATAACGACCATAGAGGAATAAAATCATCCGAATGAATTAACTTTTCAATAAGTTTTAATTAGCAAATAGTAATGATTTCAGGTCGGAATGGTTTGCATCGGTGTTGGACGACGCGTGGCCGCAACGAGGATGTGCGGAGAGTGGGGCGTTTGCGGCGGGTGCGGCGGTTGCGGCGAGTGCGGCGAGTGCGGCTAGTGCGGCGGGTGCAGGTAGTGCTTCGAGCGCGCCGTCGTCGGTGGAGCGCGACGCGTCGCTGGAGCTGCGGTGTGCGCTGGCCGCCGGCCGCGTTCGTATCACCGCCGACGCCGACCTGCCATATTTTGGCATCGCATGCCAGGTGTAGTAGCTAGTACATACTTCATTTAATGATACAATGACATAATTCACACAATCTGATTGTGGTCTCATATTTACAACCTCCGAGATCGATAGGTACTTACGTAATTTGTTGGGTATATACATCGATAGAACGATAGTGGAGGGCGCGCCGCCGCCGGGCGGTTCCACTGCGAGGAGCTGGAGCAACACGCAGGCACGAGGCTGCGCCTCCTCTGGCGGCAGCGGCACAGAGAGGGCGTGGGCGGGAAGACCGGCCAGAAACCGCTTCGCCTGCACGTCGACCATTGCGAGCTGCTCGAGCCGCTGTCCTGCGTGCAGAGGTTGCTCGGCTTTCCCATCGCGATCGGTGAGCTTGAGCTCCGTGACGTGCCGCCGCCGATCAATGCAGAATACTTCAACGGTCTCACCACCGTCAACAGTCTCGTCATCGACAACGCCCGTAAGTACCTACCATACAATGCCATGGTTTTTTTGTAAAAACGGGAATAAATCTTATGATTTCATAATTACGAATACTGACCGTGACTATCACACACATTTTGCTCGTTTTAACTATAGTAGGTATACTAATTTTCTTTTTCCTTTGTTATCGTACTTATCGTATGAACAGGTTATGGTATGTTTCGTTACAATGCCATGGTTAAATTTTATTTGGTTGCTATTAGTGTCCAACTTCGGATAAAGGGTATAACAGATTCTGTTTCGATTCTGGTTCGACTCTAAACTTCACAAAGCTTTGAAAGAGCTGATGTAGCTCATAAAGAATTATGATCGATGTAACTTGGTCATCTTGCAGAAGTGGACCAAAGTGGGCTTTATCACTTGCCGTACGAGGCGCTGGGTGCGTTGCCGGCGCTGGAGCGGCTGGCGGTGCGGGGCGGCGGCGGCGGCGGCGCGGGGGCGGTGCGGCTGGCGCGCGGCTGGCGACCGGCGCTGCGGCTGCGTGAGCTGCGCCTGCACGGGCCGCGCGCGCTGCCCCCGCGAGCCTTCGATGGGCTACCGCTACTACGCGATTTGCAACTCGTAGGAAATGACGTGGAAACCATATCAAATTTAACCTTCCTAGGTACAGGTTTATTTAATGCGAAATAGGTATCTGCTATTTTTCTTTCATTTCAATGAATCCCTCACCTCGCTTATATTGTTTTGGATAGCCATCTCAGTTTTTCAGAATCATTCCAACAGTAAACGTCTCGTTTGAAACGGGTCGATAGTCTTGGCCTTATTTTCAAATATTGAAACTTGTTTTATTCATACAAAAAGATTAACAAGTCTACCATCTTTCTGTTTAGTCCGTACACTAAATAAATCAGTGGTGCTGCTTTAGGCTTATCAAAATTGGAGTATCTGGCTATGGATTTCAAATCATTGGAGTCCCTGCCGCCCGGATTGTTGGTCCCGACGCTGAGTCTGAGGGTGTTGCGCGTGCAGCACAGCGCGCTGCGCGCACTGCCGCGGCACCTTCTGAGACATCTGCGACACCTGCAAGAGGTGAGATCGTCGCAATCCAATCGATATCCTGCCTGGAGGTTCCCTCGGATATTTAAAGTTTGATTATCACTCAGTAGTTTTCTAAAACTACGTAACTCATTAATCTTGAGCAAATCCAAATCAAATGTTAAGCTTCAAAATAACTATTCTTAGAATTTGCTTTGTGTAAATATTTCACATGGTTTGTTAAGCTCTGCAGTCAAGTGGCGAGCGATCTATACTTTCCTATTCGGTAACATATAATTGACCTCTAGGTGGTGGTAGAAAATACTCGCGAGCTGGAGCTGGAGGCGGAGACGTTCGCGAACCTCACGCTCCACACACTGAGGCTGGTGTCGTGCGGTGTGTCGGCGGTGGCGGGCGGGCTGGTGCGCGGGTCGCCGCTGCGCGCGCTGTCGCTGCGGCACAACGCGCTGGCGACACTGCCGGGCGCGCTGCTCGCTGGCCAGCACGCGCTGCGGTCGCTGGACCTGGGACACAACCGGTTACGAACGTTGTCACCCACTCTGTTCTCCGATGCGCAAGCCTTGGTTGACCTTAGGCTAGACCACAACGCCATCGAATACCTGCCTAACGCAGTCTTTCGGAGGCTCTCCCACCTCGAACTGCTCGACTTGACTAACAATAGAATAAGACAGCTTAGTCCGTGAGTATCACATACTAATTTTAAAATTGTTATTTTGCATTGTAGTGATCTGATGACGTACTTTTAGTGACATACGAGTAGTAGCACATAATATATTATAACAATCCATCTTTTCTGTATTTTGATGTTTTAATGTGAACATTGACGACCCAAGTGGCGCAGTGGTTAAGACACCGGTGCGCTGCGCGGAAGGTCCTGGGTTCGATTCCCAGCAGAGATTGATATAATGAATTTGAATTTCTGTTTCTGGTCTGGGTGTATTGTGTTCTTGTCTTGTGTGTGTCCATGGTATCCACGACACAGTTGATCTTAGTATGAGGCTATGAGTGTAAAATATTTATTTATTATTTATTAATTATTAGATACACAAATTTATGAAAAGTAAATAGGGTAAATTTATCATAATAATAGACAAGAGTACTTTATGCTTTCAGACCAGTGCATTTACGAATATCATAAACCTAAATTTTAAACCTATTATGTTTCCTTACCACCGACAGTGTAGGTACTTTATTCTTCGCTACGTTTGATAAAATTTGGTTCAGCCATTTAAGGACTGTCAGCTGTTTTACGTGACAAGAATTTAAAGATACCTACTTGTCTCTAAAGTTACGTTAAGTTACATTAGGATAGTTGGTAAGGCCTATAGCTTCCACTAGGGTACCTCGAAACTTTGTACAGGCAAATGTTCTCGGGTTTGAAGAATATTTCCGAGTTGTACGTGTCGCACAACCCGTTGTGGGTGGACACGGCGGGTGCGGCAAGTGCGGCGGCTACGACAAATGCGGGGGCGGGGCGATGCGGTCACTCGCCGCTGGGTGCGTTACGCTCGCTGCGTCGCCTCGAGCTGCGCGCCACGGGGCTGCGTTGCGTGATGCTCGACTGGCGTAGCTTGCCTCACCTTCAATATCTCGACCTATCCCGCAACAATATCAGCGAACTGCGGGTGAGCTGTCTACTTTTGGTGTTTTGTCAATATTTTCCTTCGAATACACGTAAATTAAAAAAATTAATATGTGTCAGTCTCGTCGTTCGCCAGTTCTTTAATTCCCACTTTTTCGATAAAGCTACGTAATAATACTTAGTTTAATAGTAAGAAGTAGAGAAATGTAGTAAGAAATAACAAATATTTATGTTCGCAGCCGAAGGACATGGAGTTCGTGAGCGAGGTGACGGTGAACCTCGGGTTCAACGACATCGAGCGATTTATAAACTTCGAGAGGGAGGCGGCGCCGTCGTTCTCGCGGACGCGGTTCCTGCTGGCGGGCAGCGTGGTGGCGTGCAACTGGTGGGAGGAGGGAGTGGTGCGCGTGCTGGCGGCGGCGGCGGGCGCGGGGCTGCAGCGGCTCGCGCTGGCGGGCGTCCGCTGCCGCACGCCGCTGCGGCTGACGCGGCAGGGTGACGCCCCACCGGCACCGCTGCACTCTCTATACCGCTACTCATACCCGCCCGAACCCAACTATTAGGTCACCGCCAGCCAATCGGTAGCATTGCACGAACTTTCATAAGGAGGTCCGAAGAAATGTGTCGCCTAGTGCGCAATAAAATGAAACACATAGTTTTTCATTAACTGTTTTATTCGTTGACTCTGGCAAACTTAATTGGTCCACCTTTATTGCTTCTAACTAGAGACGCGAGTCTGCGCCGTGCGGAGGTCGGAAGGAATCGGGAGAGGGAAAAGGAGGAGGGGTAGGGTCGGGGGGCGAGGGTTCAGAGACGACGAAGAAGGGGCGAGCGGGGCGCAGGCGGCGGTGGACCGGCGAAGTCGCCGCGGGGTCGGCCCGCGCGCGCCTCACCTACCTCTAAACTTAACCTATCTATTTACAGTGTATTTAGTACCCGTTTAAAATTAATAATAAAAATTATCGTATAGAAACTATGTACACAATAGTAGACACAAGGTTCTATTATTGCACGAGGCGAGGCCGACGTCACTTAGCACAGTCATTGGTGGCGATGGCGGCGGCGGCGGCGGCGGTGGGGGCGCTGGCCGAGCCGCTGGTCGCGCCGCCCGCCATACCGCTCGTCGCGCCGCTCGCCGCGCCGCCCGCCGCGCCGCTGGGCGAGCCGGCCGACATGCGGGCCAGCGCCTTGTACAGCGGCGAGTTGACGAAGCGCGGGTAGGAGTCGCGGTGCATGAGCGTGTATATCTGCAGCTGCGCCTCGTCGAACGTGTGCGGCGTCGGCTCCACCATGTTGCGGTTCACAGTTTCGCGCACGCGCGAATCCAACGACACCTGAAACGTTCATTGAATAGTATTTAGTTTTTAACAGCAAACTTTTAACATTCAGTTGAGTTGACGCGCGTGATAACGGCTGTGACGCCTACTCATACATAATAATATCTAAAACCGATTAAGTAATAAATGATTAGTTTTAAACGTAAATATATTTTGTACTTGTAGTATTATAAACTCTTCTAAGTAATATAATTTATTAACACTTCTTGTTAAGTTGAATTAACTTAAGATCGAGAATCGGTCTGTTTGTGAATTAATTTTAACACTACAGAAACAAAATTGCCATTCTCTGTTCTCGAGCTTCAAGCAAATAGAATTGATCATAATTAACTCCACGGCTAGTCCATGAAAGAGTCTAAACTTATAAAGTTATAACCATCGTAAATTGGTAATGCACTGGAACCTTGACACATTAACGTCATTACCTATTTATTTAATGTTCCTTATTGATTCCCTATTAAACTGGGTTACAAACAAGGGACCTCACGCCTTGCGACATTCTCTCCCACTCAACTCAGCGTCAAAAATGTTTCATAATCGTTTAACATACAAAGTGCTTGATCGATTTAATCGATAACGTAGGGGTAGGTACTCGTAGGGTAGGCGGGTAGGCGGGTAGACGGGTAGGCACATACCTCCTTAGGCGAGAGAATGGAGATGTAGTCCTCGTAGATGAAGCGCGCCTTCTCCTCGACGGCGTCGGGGTCGGCCTCGCGCTTGAGCTCCTCGCACGCCAGCCAGAACATGATGTTCTCCTCCGAGTACTCGCCGCGCAGGAAGTCGCGGAACACCTTGCGCCCCGCTGTCACACCCCACGTACGAGAGTAGTATACGATACAACACACGTTACGATACCTACGATACCTACGTACATAGTGGCTAAGAATTACGCCTCCTACTGGTTCGAATCCCACTGATACACATCAATAACTTTCTTAAATAACCTCCTTTTTTTGAAGTCTGTAAGAATGTTATGTGGGGTTTATAAAAATTAATTATCACTTGCTGTAACGGTGAAGGAATACATCGTCAGGAGACCTGCATGCCTGAGAGTTCACAAAAAATGTTCTCAATGGCATGTGAAGTCCACCAACCCGCATTAGGCCAGCGCGGTGGACTAAGGCCTACATCCTTCTCATTGTGAGAGGAGACCCGACCCGACCCGATTAATGACCCATAGTCATTAATGGGTTACAGACAGACTTCCTGTTACTTCCTAGGGACCGGTTTTCCTAGAGAAACGCCCTATATCTAAGTCACTTTATAATATTCCTTTTTTTTCAAGGACTTTTGTATTTTAGTGTGTAAAAATAATAGTGACAACGTATTTTACAACGAAAGGTTGACTTGTTTTTTGCCTGTTTATGAATTAACATACATACTCGTAATTATAAGATACATACTTTATATCCCATTCCATATATAAGTTCCAACATATAAGTTCAAAAATCTATGGGAACCAAGCCGCTGGTAAAGTGTAGTAAATAAAATAATATATGAGTATGTAGCAGTAACAGTAGAGCAGGTCAGGTCAGTAGGGGTGACGCGACGGAGTGACATAGAGCGACGGGTACCTGCGCTGCGCATGAGGCGGTCGAACGACTGGCCCCAGCTCTGGATCTCCTCCAGCGTCGGCCTGCAAACGAGCGTTTTCCAATAATCAGTAGTGTAACAGTCATCAATAATCTAGTAAAGCTTAATTTTGTCCGCAGTGGCCATTTTAGCCATAGACGCCTCTTGACACGAGCTTCACTTAGGGAGAGAGAGAGAACTTTACTTTTTATGGTTTTGGATGGGTTTAATAAGAATGACGAGGTATCTCCATTTGCTCGTGATTAAGTAACGTCAAAATGAAGTCGAAAAATTTTAAAGAGAAATCCAATAACAAGTCCTCCTAACCAATTCTGCTCAGAGTTCTTTCCATTTCAAATTTCAGATACAAGTAACAGTTCTGCATTATTGCATATAATTTTGAACGCCATACATACCTTATACAATACAATCAATAAATAAATAGGTAGGTAGGCACACAAGTATTAATATTTTTAAACTTATCCTTGTAAAATTTCACGTCGAATTACTTTTTTTTATTAATAGAACTAAATAAAAATAAAACCGATTCCCAAGCGAATTGGTTTTGGTGGATCGGAATGGAATAACTTGTTAGGTGGAGTGGAAGTGAAGCTTGGTTATTAATTAAGAGGGGCATGTCAGTGATGTCATCAAGGCGTCAAGGCGTCAAGGCGTCAAGGCATGTGGCAATGTGTCAACCAGTGTCATGTCAACTCACGGCGCGTCTCCGTCGAGCAGCAGCTGCTCGTGGGCGGGCTCGCGCGGCTTCTTGCCGGGGCCGCCCTCCGAGCCGCGTGTCGCCAGCCTGCACACACACACAACTTCGATATTCCTGCTGGTACGTTTAGCTTTTGCTAATTAAACCAGCAACAATCAATGAAGTGCAGTCATCTGATAAACGTAAGTCACAATCTCTGACACAAAGAAAAAAAACTATAAGTGACTGTTACCTACGTACTACCGACGTGGCATCTAAACAAAAGGAAATTAAGAGTAGGTTATAACATAAAATGATGAAGGAGCACTGTACTCGTACAGATGGGTGCGCGCCGTGACGCCCGGCGCCGATCGGATGCGATGACCCATAATTTCCACTTCAGCTGGTGAGTCGAGATTCACCCGATAAAATATTAAACTTCAAAATTGAAGGGTCAGCTTAAAATTGCTTGTTACTGGCACTTACATAGTACTATTTGTTGTCTCTTGAAATTAATAACCATTGCAGTAGATACATCGTAAGTTGTTCTGCCGTTATGTCGGTAAGTCTTAGTAACTTTTATTCAATGTATCGACTCAACTATTCTATTTTCTATGCTCTTTCTGTAAGAGCTGATCGTGCAAAAATTGCTGGGCGTGCTGGCTGGAGGTACTTACTGCACCACGCCCACTATCTCATTCATATTCATTAATGGCCATTCGAACGTTAGAAGGTCATCAACTATACACAAACGATTCTTAATTTTTAAGGATTCGTGAAAAAATGAAATGAGAGTCTGAGATCTGAGAATGAGTTCAAACATGTTATCTAAGTAACAGGTTACTTTTAATTAAGGATAATTGAGAGTTTACTCGTCCAAAATCTGATCAAGGTTTCGCAGCAGGATTAAGTGGGAGCGTCGACGAATAATAATAATGTCTAATCGAATAATAAATGTAATCAAAGATGATACTCGTGACGGAGAAGAGAGAAGAGGAGCCGCCGCGCCGTCGTCCGCCGGACTTACCACTTGGCCCTGCAACATAAACGGAACTCCTTACGATGGCGTCGGTAGCTCGGTACTCGGTAGTGCGAGTGCGAGTCGGCGAGGCGAAGGCAACGCGCGGTGAGGGGCGGGGACGGGGCGGGCGGTGCGGTGCGCGGAGGGGAGGGGAGCGGGGGTGAGGACGAGGACGGAGGAGGGGTGTACTGACCATGAGCAGGAGCAGCAGCAGCACCAGCAGAGGCAGCACGGCTTGGCGGCGGGCCGGCAGCCGCGCGCCAGCGCAGCCAGGCTGCACATCTGCAACACACACGCAACACGCCGCTCTAGTCTACACTCTGCGCGCCGCAACTACCGCCGCCGCCACCGCCACCACCTCCGCCACCGCCGCCTCCGCCGCCACCTCCGCCACCGCCGGTCGGCGGACCCGACCGCCGAGTTGTGCGACCGCTCTGTACTTTCGCATAGTCATCGCTGCCGAAAACCTAACTGGGTCGATTTATCTGTACCTAGTTCGAAACTGTCACAGAGTCGATGAAACAAGAGATTATGCCGCTAGAGGTACCTTCGTCGGTGTAGGAAACGGAAGAAGTGAACCTCGGCTCTTAAAAAAATTAGCAATAGAACGTTGGGGGTCACTCGTAATTAACGACAGCCGTAACGAATGCCAAGTCGCAGACATTTCTTGGTAATTCGTGGCGACATATCGATAATATAGAAGGTGAACTGACTTCGGGTAGGGCGGAATGTACCGGGACTCGTATATCGGTCGAGTTCAACTTCGGAAAGTACGAGCACACATTACAGGGCGGGCGGAGAGCGGCGGGCGGCGGCGTCGGCGGGCGGGCGGCGCTACGCCGGCGACTGCGCGCCTGCGAGCAGCCGGTGACTCATACCGCCACGTTCATTAGTTGAAATCAAATAGGCTTGATATTCATTTATCGAAATTCCTTGCTCTTATACTATGGTCGCGAAGACACTCGTCAAACACGCGAAGCTGCCCGATCGAAGACTAAATTCAATTTGAACATTGTTAATTCATGAACGGTTCGTTATCTCCTCCGAGTTGCACCGACGCTAAACGTCTTATTAGTGTTTAGAACTTTAGATAGAAGTGAGTAGCAAGTGATGACGTCCGGTGGTTCTCCGATGAGAGAAATCCGTGACCTCTCACAACACACCGACCGTCACCGGGCGGTCGGGGGGCCGGCCCGCGAGGTGGCGCGCGGCGGAGCGGCGACGTCGCAGCGACCTCCGCCGCCGCCGCCACCGCCGCGTCGCAAGGAGCGGACGTTGCGTGAGCCGTGGAAGCCACGCAACGATGCCGCGACGAGGCGAAAATAAACAGCGTTTAGAGGGTAGTGGGTGAGGGTCGCGCGCGCGTATTTTTAGCGCACTCATTGAGGCGCCTCGCGCTTCACACTGTTTACTGATGCCGCTATATCGGTGCGCCGAGGGCCGCGCTCCGCGGCTTGTATTGTAAACAAGCGCACGAAGCGCCGACGCCCGCCGCCGCTCCCGTAAGCTGGTCGACGAAGGAGAGGCGCTCGTGATCCGACGTTCGACACGTTCTACACTCACTTTTCCACTCCTCACACTCATTCGGCAGACCGTAGGGGTCGATCACGAAACACAAAAGCTCGATTTTTAAAACATAAGCTCGACGAGGAAGTCGGGAGGGGACGTCCGGAGCCGTCCCGACTTCCCGCGCTGAGTCGAAGCGGAGCCGGCTCACCTGCCTGCGGCTAGAGGGCCGGTGCGGCGGCGGGCGGCTCGCCGGCCATGCCGGCGCTAGCGGCGGCGCGGGCGCGGCATGGGGCGGCGAGGGCAGCACGGGGACAGGCCGCGGCCGGGGCGCGACTGGCGATCGACCGCGCCCGCCGCCGCCGCCGCGCCGCCGCACCGCCGCGCCTGCGCGCTGCCGCCGAGCGGACCCGCGCCCCGCGCTCGCGGCTCGCCGCGGAGCTCCGCGGGTTCCGGGCTCCGCCGGTCGCTGAACCGCGCCCGCTATTCACTCTTCTCCGCCCGAGACCCTACTCCGACTCACCTAGCGCATATCGATTTTTGCAATGCCGCATCGTAGTCTATTTTCATTCATGCCGAGATGTCAGAGAGACGCCCTATGTAAGTATTTTACCAGAGCAAAATACATAGACCGTCTACGAACGTATCAGACTACAACATTCGTACGAAACTTTAAAGATAACGAAACGAGAAAATCCGAAGTTTTCCTGCGTTCGTTTCATTTTTGGTCGCTAACCATCGAAAGGTTAAGCTAGCTGCTCCACGAAAGTTTTGTACGTACTCCTGAGCTCCAACTGAGAGCGGGAGACCATCCACGGAGGGAATCCACAATCCACAACGCAGCGCGGGCGCCGCGCGCCGCTCGCCGCCGCCTCCCGGCCGCGGCCACCCAGCAGCTCAGCGCTCGAGCGACGCCGCGGGAAGCCCACGCCCACGAGTCACGGCGCACGTCAACCGTGGACCAGTAATTAAGTACCTAAGGATGGAAGCGAACGAGGCTCTACTCTCCAAAATTCCAACCCTACGAATCAAGTAGTACCCGTAGGCATAGTTTTTTATTCGAAACGTATTGTAACATTGTTCTTTTCCTTGTGTGTATTGTAAGCTTTAAGTACCTTCAGGTAAAAAATATTTGAGTACTTGAAAAGGTACGTACTTAGTAAATATGCGGTGACGGTAAGCTATAATTATCTGTACATACGCAGGAGTAGTATTCATTAGAAATGCAAATGCCTACAAAATTTAATGGCTGTTACTGCCTGTTACTAGGCGATCAAAGCGGACGTATAACATAGAACAAATCGTTCCACAATTTTAGTATTGACGATCAATATTTCAGGTAGGTATCAAAAATATAAACAAATTCAAATTTATTTCTACCCTATTCACTACAGAGCGGGTAGCTACGCTCCCATACGGCCCGATGACGAAGATAGTCCATGACAGCACAGTCCAACCCCCCAAAAATTACAAAACAGTGTGCTTTGTGTGAAGGCCGACTGCATGCGTCTAAGTTGCACTTAAACAATGACACTCACACCAATCACAAGGAGTGTTTATCAATTTTGTAAACTCTGAGAACTCGGGGGCCCTCCATAAATTACGTCACACGATTTTTAGGACTTTTTAACCCCTCCCCCGTCCTTGTCACATTTTCAAAACCCCTTCCCATATGATGTGACGTCACACATTTTAAAAATTTATGCATGTAAAATTGTACATAATATTTAAAATTATTATTATTATTTGTTTTTATCCTTTTGATATTCTCTCCGAAGAGGTGCTGTATCTATCACACGGGCCGTGGCCAAGCGCAACAGATATGTTTGCAATATATTTAATTATTCTATATTTAGAAATTTTCTTACTATCCTGCATGTATTAAGAATTGCGGCTTTTTGAAGGGTAATTGAAGTTTTAGAGTTAATATTTAATGTTTTTAAACTATTGAATAGTGTTTTGGGAATAATACCAGTAGATGATATAACAATTGGGACAATATGAACTCTCTGCACTTGCCAATTCTTTTTAATTTCTATGGCAAGATCTATATACTTAGACATTTTTTCATTTATTGTAGATTGTAGGTTGTGAGAATTTGGGACTGCGATGTCAATAAGGTAGGCAGTGTTACTTAGCTTGTTATGGAGTGTGATGTCTGGTCTGTTGTAATGAATTGTTCTGTCTGATAAAAGTGTTCTGTCCCAATATAATTTATATGTCTTATTTTCTAAAGATGTTACTGGTTTGTATTTGTAATAGGGCTGTTTATTGTCTATAAATTTACATGTGTATGCAAGGTTTTGATGAATAATAGAGGCAATTTGGTCGTGTCTGTGTCTATAATCAGTTTGTACAAGAATTTTACAGGCTCCAGTGACGTGTTGAATTGTTTCTGGCGCGCATTTGCACTGCCGGCATAGGTCATTTGTTTGCAATTCCTTAGTTATATGTTTCCGGTAGTTGGCAGTGCTAATAACCTGGTCTTGTATTGCGAGCATAAAGGCTTCAGTTTCAGGAAACAATTCACCATATCTCAACCATTCGTTCGACGCATCTTTGTCGACATGTGGTTGTGTGAGATCATTATTATTATAACTCTTTATTGCACACACACAGAAAGAAACATACAACATAAAAGATAGAAACAAACATAAAAGATAATCAGTAAAAAACAAAAATAGGACAATGCACAAATGGCGGCCTTATCGCTAAGAGCGATCTCTTCCAGGCAACCAAGTGGTAAGGAGTTGAAGAGTAGAGAGAAAAGTGAGAAAAAGGTAGGGTGTGCAGAATATGATATAGAGCATCGGTACATAAATATAATACAAAAACATTACAACCGTATGATAATACATAATATACATAAACAAATAAATAAATATATATATACATACATACATAGATACATACATACATACATATACATACATGTAGGATTTGGATATTTTAGGATGCGTGAAAGGGAACTTATGAAGAGTATGTGAATGAATAGAAGAATGAGTAAAGCAGAGGGAATGATTGAAAAAAGATGGAATGAGAGAGTGCATTGACGAGAGTGAAGACGTTAAGACGTAAGACGGTTCAGAGAAAATATTTTATGTTATTTTAAAATTATTTATACCAAGTTTATTTTTATTAAATTCAGTTAAGTTTTCTACCGAGTTTTATTCGCCACAAATTTTGGGGGCTCGTCCGGGATCCAGGCAAAACAATCTGGAATCCCACTAAACAAAGAAACATCGTGTGGCGAAAAACAAGAAAACATCGACGACGGGGAATTGGAATTTGGGTCAGACGTTGAAGACGAAGAATATGGCGAAGTGCTGCGATCATCAGTCTAGAGGGATGCTACAGTTTTCGGACGAATTGGTGCAGAAGTTCAGCGGTACCGATAAGACGTATCCTGTGACGAAGTTTATTCAAGAAATAGACGAAAACGGTGAAATTTTCGGGTGGTCAGCGCTACAGCAATTAATAGTGGCAAGGCGTGCACTTACAGGCACAGCGGCACTATGGATAAAGACGGAGAAAACCTTCAGAACATGGGAGGATCTAAAGGCGGCTTTAGTGAAAGAGTTTCCAGATACGCTAGATTCAAAGACCGTTCACGAAATGATGTCGGCGCGTAAAAAGCAGTCGAACGAATCACTGATGGACTACATGTTCGTGATGAAGGAGATGGGGAAACGTGGGAAGATGCCTGACTACGTTGCCATCAAATATATTGTCGACGGAATTGAGGACGACGAGACGCATAAAATTATGCTTTACGGTGTCACTACTTACCATGGGTTAAAGGAAAAGATTAAAATCTACGAGGAGGTAACAGAAAAGATTAAAAAGCAGCGATGTGATGGTGTAGCAGTTAATAGAGCCGGTGAATCAGGCCATATATTGAATTACAATCGCCAGAGGTGTTTTAATTGTGGTGAGATGAATCATTTGTCGTCGCAATGCCCGTGGAAATCTAAGGGTCAAGGAATGAAGTGCTTCAAATGTAACGAATTCGGTCATCATTCATCTCAGTGCAGAACCAATGAGCAGCCAGCTACGTCAGCTTCGTACAAGCCGGTGATTGGCGGAATGTCTTCGGGTCGAATCGGTCTTGGTGGTCCGGTGAATGAAAGACGTGATACCCAACAACTTCACTCTGGTGAGACAAAGACGACGATGTGTGTTGACGCAGGAATTGAAAGGCCGAGTGAGCAGAACGATGTTACTCAGGTGTGTCAGCTGTCAATAATGCCGAGTTCGCAAATGCAGATGTCGAAATTGAATGACCGAGAGAATTTTGAAATGTCACTGACACTGACGCCTTCAAAATTAGATAAACCGACGAAATTAATAAATATTTGCGGAAAAAGTGTTCTTGCTTTGATCGATACAGGCAGCGATATCAACTTAATTACCGATAAGTGTTATAATACTTTAGAAGACGCACCGAAAATAGAAACATGCAATGTAAATATGAGAGGTCTAGGTGGGAAAGAAATTATGTCGTTAGGACGCTTTACCTCAACGGTAAATGTAGATAAAACTTTTTATAATGATGTTGTATTTTATATTGTTCCTTATAATGGTATGCCGTATGATAGTATTATTGGTCAGGAGTTTTTAGGTAAGGTTGTTATGTTGATGGATGGTAGCAATGTGTCATTATTAGCCCGCAACGAAGGTTGGTTGAGAAAAATGTCGTGTTTTGTGTCTAATGACGGATTTGATTCCTTAGGTACAGGTGTCAGTATGAGTATGAGCTGCAAAGTAAGACGTATGATTGAAACCCATACACCTAAAAAGACGAAAGAAGTTCCAATACAGCTGAGAATCATTTTGAAAGAAGATATACCGGTTGCACAAAGACGAAGACGCGTGGCACTCAAAGAACAATTTATAAAGAGTTTAGCACAGAAAATAGAAGATTTTATTGTAACCTGTATACCATATCTGTTGGTAAATCGGAAAGAAGAAAAAGCTGAAGGATTTCTTAATCCAGTAGAGAAGAAAGAGAATAAACATTGTTATAAAAGAAATGTTAAAAAGAAGAAAAAATGTCGGATATATAACTTGGGTGCTGCTAATATGATGAAGCCAAGATGGAGAAGAATTTGACTGTGACTGTAGCTAAAGGATAGATTCAGTATGTTTGCTTTTATTTGTTTTTTTCCTTATTGATTGTTTTATGTTATCAACTATGTTGCGAGATATAGTGTTACTGTTGTTACTATACCAAGGGTTAAGTTTTATTTCGTTTATGATAATAATTGTTCTGTTTTGTTATGATATAGGATTGTAGAGCCTGAGGTCAGTCTCAGTATCAGGAATGGCCGAATGTAGGATTTGGATATTTTAGGATGCGTGAAAGGGAACTTATGAAGAGTATGTGAATGAATAGAAGAATGAGTAAAGCAGAGGGAATGATTGAAAAAAGATGGAATGAGAGAGTGCATTGACGAGAGTGAAGACGTTAAGACGTAAGACGGTTCAGAGAAAATATTTTATGTTATTTTAAAATTATTTATACCAAGTTTATTTTTATTAAATTCAGTTAAGTTTTCTACCGAGTTTTATTCGCCACATACATATATACCTACATACAAACAGACATAGAGATAGGAAGCTATTTGATGACAATATCACACAGGAATAGAAGGAGGGTAAAGGCAAGGAAGGAATAATTTAGGATTTCATGTAATGGGTTTTAACCTGATACTTGAAGGATTGTAAGGATTTAGCGAGACGGATAGATTTAGGCAAGGAGTTCCAGAGACGGACAGCAACAGCAGTGAAGGAGTTTCTATAAAAGGAGGTAGAACGACAAGGAGCACTAAGGAGAAGGTTATCAGAGGAGCGTAAGGATAGTTTGTGAGTATCAGATAGGAATTGGAAACGCTGTTTAAGGTAAGTAGGAGTGGATGGATTAAATAAAATGCAGTAGAGAGTGGAAAGAATGTGAGCATTCCGGCGAAGACGAATTGGGAGCCACTTGAGTTTAACACGGTATTCAGATATATGGTCATATTTGCGAAGGCCAAATATGAACCTTATGCACAAGTTTTGGAGGCGCTCAAGTTTATCTAACTGCTCCTCAGTGACATCGACATAGCATATATCAGCATAGTCAAGAATTGGAAGAAGTAGAGAATGACAGAGCGAAATTTTAGTGGGTATAGGCAGAACGTTTTTCAATCTCCGGAGAGAACCTAAAGCGACAAATAGCTTTTTGCTGAGCTCATTAAGCTGAGGCACCCATGACAAGTACTGGTCAATAAGGAGTCCCAGATTTTTTACCTTAACGCTGTACGGAATTGATACACCCTGCAGACTCACATTTGGTAATTTGGACCAATTAATTTTTGCAATGAGACGTGAGCTGCCGACTATCATTGCCTGCGATTTCTTAGCATTTAAAGTAAGGCCAAAAGTTCTGCTCCAATTCGAAATACAAGTTAGATCTGCGTTGACATAGCTGATGGCTACCGGCAGGTTACTCAAAGTTGCCTGAGAGTAAATTTGCAAATCATCTGCATATAGATGGTAGAGAGAAGAAATTCGTTGGGTTACGGAATTAATGAAAATGGCAAAGAGGAGGGGAGACAACACGCCACCTTGTGGAACACCAGCAGTAGTAAGTGCCCAAGAGGAGCATTTGTCTTGTAGTACGATACGCTGCCGGCGTCCAAACAAGTAAGTATGAAACCAATCAATAACAGACGGAGATATGTTGAGAGAACGCAATACGCCCAGTAGAATATCAAAGTCAACGGTGTTAAACGCATTGCTAAAATCCAGCAGGATCAACACCGTCAGATTTTGATTATCCATCCCCATGCGTATGTCGTCAGTGATTTTCAGGAGCGCAGTAACCGTACTATGACCGGGACGAAATCCGGATTGGAAAGGACTTAGAACGGATTGAGAAGAAAGGAAAGAGCTTAGTTGTTGATGAATGAGACGCTCAAGTACTTTGGAGAGGAACGGAAGTATGGAGATAGGCCTGTAGTCTGCAAAGGTATTAGGGTTCGATTTTTTTGGAATAGGAATTACATGGGCGTCTTTCCAGGAAGAGGGAAATGCATTTTCTTGGATCGAGGAATTTAAAATACATGCTATAACAGGGACAAGAAGGTCAAGGAGGGGAATTATCATCTTACGGCTAATGCAATCACTGCCGACCGCATCGGAGGAAATAGAGAGTATTGCTTTCCTAACATCACGCTCTGAGAATTGATTAAACGAAAACGAAGGATGGTCAGGAACGGGAAGAGTTGAAAGATAATTGAGTGCTTGTATTTTAGTCCTGCTATCGATGCAAGGAAGAGAGGAAAAGTGACAATTCAAATTGTTTAAATCAAAATTTAGAGGAAGGTTGCTACTGTGTGGTTTCCCGATCCCCAAAGACTTAAGAAATTTCCAGACTTTGCAGGAGTCTTCATTTTGTACATTCTTATGGATATAGCGTCGTTGTAAATCCCTACACATCATATTGCAGCGATTTCTAGCCATCTTATACTTCTCACGATTGCTATCGCTAGAATCTAACTTGTATTTCATTTTGGCAGAGTTTTTCCTGTTTATTGCTGACCTTACTTCATTAGTCAGCCATGGTGCGGGTAGATGCCGAATTCTTACGGGTCGAATAGGAGCATGTACGTCGTACAGCTGGATTAAAAGAGAGCTAAATAGTTCAACCTTTTCATCAACACTGCTAACATTATCGATGACTCTCCAATCGATATTTGTTGCGTCTTGCCTGAGTTTGTCCAGATCAATCCCACTAAAATTACGCTGAAGGAGAACCTTTGACTTTGCTTTCGGAGGTCGGATTTTATAAGACAAGTATAGGAGATCATGGTACGAAAAGCCCTCAGCGGCACACTGACCAAACTTTCCAACGTGATCCGTTGATGATAAAATTATCAAATCAAGGAGAGATGGATCACAATTTGGAAAGAAGTGCGTGGCACCGAGAGGCAATATATGTAAGTTGGCTGCTTCAACTATAGCCTTTAATTTATCGCTCCTAGCATCTTGTTTGAGCAAACAAGTATTAAAATCACCCATTATAATTATGTGTTCATATAAAGGACATAATGCTTCAAACAGTGTGTCAAGGGACTTGAAATAGTCGATGTTAAGCGATGGGCTATAGAAGACGCCAAGTAATAATTTAGTATTTCCGAGGCACACCTCAAGAAATAGATGCTCAGCACCGTTCCCAGTTGAGTCCTGCGCTGATGTGCTTAAAATTGAATAAGAAATATGAGAACGGAGGTAGATTGCTACCCCGCCACCGCCTCGACCAGTACGGTCATTACGGATTAGGTGGAAGCCCGGAAGGGAATAGGATGTCGAAGGGAGACAGGGTTTCAGCCATGATTCTGAAACAAGAATAGCATGAATATTAGGGCTATCAAATGTCGACAACAAATCGGGGTAATGCGCCGGAATGCTTTGCGCATTGATGTGAACAACATTGAAATTTTTCAGACTATCCGAGAAATAAGAATTTAAAGTTTCGTTGAGAGGTAGAATACTCGCAAAGCTGTCATTATTACTTAATCCTTCAGAGGATGAAGAAAAGGAAAAATAGTGTGCATTATTATCATCAGGGTCCATATAAGTATATAATAAATAATATAAATATGACTAATATATAAATACAGTAAGTTAATAAAAAAACAGATATTTTTATTTCAAAAATCGTTTAAACTATTCTCGATGCCCCCTCATACCCTCACCATTCAGTACATACTCCGTGAATTTTAGAGTCTCACTTGCCAACGCCGCTCTAGAAGTTAATTGTTGTCGCTTGAGAGATAATCTCAATTATTCATATATAGATCAAGTTTGTAAATTTTTAAAGTTTTTTTTTCACATGTGAATTTCGCGTTATTGATTTCAAATTTTAAAATATGCCATCACAAAGCTTTTGATCCCCCCTGCCCCTTGTCACATGCCGGTGACACCCTCGCCCCGTTAACATGTGACGTAATTTATAGATAGGTAGGTGTACGTTCAAACTTTTTTAGGAATCATTGAGCATAGTAACTAGGTACTCGTACTACGAATTGAAGAAGCGCCCATCATTGGTAGGAAGGAAAGCAAACAGACCAATAGATGAATAGTGGTGATTTATCTTGGGGCACGTGATTATGGATAGGAGATAGTGCCACCGGAAGGGGAAATCCTGTCAATATGTCGAGGAGCTCGTCAAAAGGGCTCGAAGTTTTGATGTTCAATGACGTTCGAAACTAGAATTGAAATTATAATGACATAAGGGTCGCAGCGGCGGGCGGGCGGCCGGAGGCAGCGTGTGCCTTTCATAGTTTTCCGGGTCCCGTGAATAGCGTGGGCTCGATCGCCGATCGCAGTCGGTCACAGGGGCGGGCGGGCGGCGATCGATGCGGGCACCGGGCGGAGGGCGGCGGGCGGCGGGCGGCGGGCGGCGAGGGGGCGGCCCACCGGAATCGATCGCGGCGGGCGCGGGGTCGCAGCGCGGGCCGCCGCCGCCACCGCCGCCGCCTGCCGCCTAGTAGGCGCGCAGTAGCCACGCGAAGCAGCGCTCGCCCGCTCGAGGTACACCCGACCCGCGACCGACGCCGCGCTGCACCCACCGCGCTTCGCCCGCTCCGCGCTCGCGCCCGCTCTCCGCGCCGCCGCGACACCCGCGACTCGCACCCGCCGCCAGGGGTGGGGGTGGGCCGCACTCTTTCGCTATGAAATATAGCATCTCGTGATTCTCGCGGCTCTCGATGTCGTATTTCGAAACTAGCGTTAATGAACCCGTTTTTGCCCGCCCGGTGTGCGAAAATCGATCGACGCGATCGAGGCGACGTACCGGAGGAGGCTCTGCGTCGCCGGCGTCGACGCCTCCGTCGTCAATCGCCATCGAATCCGTCGCGGCTCTACGCGCTCTCTCGCGCCAGAACGACCGGTCGATAGAGTTCGTGCCGCGATACGTCCCGCTGAAACATCACCGCGGAACGAATTCGATAAATCTCATTCGAAAAGTATCAATTAAATTTCACTTTCGTCACTTCAACCGTACCGGGCGAACGACAGTGGCGAGGGAGAAGCGCGGCGGTCCGGAGGCTCTCCCGATCCCTACACGCACTCCGCTGCGCAGAGGACGGGAGAACCGTTTGCGTCAACACTTGTTGCGTTTTGCATATTTAAAGTGATCACTTTAAATTATTGTAAAATGTAATAAGTATTTTTTTCATTCAGCTTCTCGAATGTTAGGTAATAATATATTTAGAAATATAAAGGAAATAAATATATTTGTGATATCTTCCACTCGGCTATCGAAGCACGCGAGCGAGGCGGACGGGCTGGCCGCTGGCCGCTGCAATGAAAGAGCGATAGCGGCGCGCGCGCGGGCGCCATGGAGGGAGGCGCGGGAGTGTCGAACGTGTCGACGCTCACGATGGACTGCGAGGACATGTTCAAGGAGATCACCAAGAAGCTGTACGGCGAGGAGGCCACGGTGGGCGTGGGCGTGACGGTGAACGTGAACGTGGGGGTGGGCGTGGGCGTGGGCGGCGTGGTGGGCGTGGAGTTCCCGGCGGCCGAGCGCGACCTGCACGACGACGACCTGCGCCCCGAGGAGCACATCACGGCGTGGGGGCTCGCCGCGCTCATGCAGAACGGCTTCCCGCCGCCGGGGATCCTCCAGGTATCCCATTCAGAGCTCGTGGCACCATCTAAAGAAAGACGAACATAACGGCATATTACCTACTATATTGTCCATCATGTCTTGTGCTTCGGTTGGGGAGGCGTGGGTGCCGGAGATACCTGCCCTTTATATTGTACTTACTGCCTACTTATTATGGCGAACTTCTTAGTCATCGTGAGAAGCAACACACAGATTGACGATCTCAAATAGGGTTTCTGTCCTATTTGAAGTTGGACGTGGGTGTCCATGGGCTACAGTGAGCACTAAGTTGGCTTTTATTATATCCACTCTTTCATTATGAGTGATAAATTTTTTATCAGTCATTTCTGAAATGATGGCCTCATTAAGACAAACACACACTTAATATTAGAGAAAAAAATAATAAAAATCAAAAGCTGACACACGCACAATAAGTATTTAAAAAAAGGACATCCCTAGTCCCGAAAAGGGACGGACTGCATATTGCGGCATTCTCTATTGTCTCTACACTCATATTACCAGTTTCTACACGATGAAAGAATTCCTCGACAAGCAACCGTTGTAGAGTCCACATCACCTGATGATGCTCTGTTTTTGGGCGAAACACGTGTCGTTTGCTATAGGAATAAGTTGTGATGGTATATACCTACCTAGCTGGAGCTAAGGGAGGGTGGTGGGTCCATACCATAACAAGTTCCACGTGTGCGGATTGTTGCAAAGAAATATAAATACAATATACGTAAATACAATCTTTTTAAGAAGTTTCTAATAGAAGAAGTTTTTGCACTTGCATTGCGGTTTCCTCAGGGCTGTCGTCAGATTTGGGGTAAAATTTTTTTCATGGGGCTTATTTTTATCTTGTAAACGTACTTTACTAAAAAAGCAGTTTCATCCTTTGGGATTTCGGAAAACGAATTCCCAAAGGATGAAATCATGAAAAACTAAATATCGCAATCACTAAAATGAATTCAAACTGACTTTAGAATTAGTATTTTCAAAACCAATGAAACACGTATCTTTGTACCTTTTCTCATTAGTTCTCGAAGAGCAAGTGTGTCAGTTAAAAATTAAAATTTTATATTGAAAAAAAAATCTCGTGAATTTCCAACCCAAAGTCGACAGCTCCGAGGGGGCAAATGAAACGGGTATTTTTTTACGGGCAAATGAAACGGGTAATGTTTTGCGGGGCAAATTAATGTCCCCCATATTTGGGGGGGCAGATGGGAATAATTTAAAAAAGGAATATCTAATACGAGACACGATAGTACCTAATTTAGCGAGTCGTTGCGTGTGTGTTGAGGCGAACTTCACGCCGCGCACGGACCCGTCGGCGGAGGACCGCTGGACGGCGGCGGAGGAGCCGCTGGCGTGGGCGCACTCGCGCGTGGCCTCCTACAACCCCGCGCAGCGCCTCTTCAAGTGCACCGACTGCGAGTGCGTCGGCTTCCTGGCGCGCGTCGCTGAGCACTGGCTCGGGACACATTCGCAGGTACCACATCACTCGTACCTCGTACGACCCCGATGACAAGGCCCTACTTACTAAGTATCTACCTACTTAGAATTAACTGTTTGGCAGAACGAAAGTTTCTCACTCAGATTATGTGCCAAATTTTTCGAATTTGTACGACGGACCTACTTTGTAACTTATTTGTCCCGGACAGGTATAACATAACAAAAACGCTTATTGTTATGATTGAATGATTTCAACGGTTTTCATCTCCATCAGCCCCTCGCAATACACTGCTATAGGAATACACTCGTAGGTCCCATAGAATACGTGCAGGTCGAACAATAACATTTGATATTGATTTCCCAGAGGGCGCAACATTATTCTCTCCCGGGCTGACAGGGGCTGTCAACATCGCTATAGTTTTGGAGGAAAGAGGAAACCTAACATACCTAACCTCCTCGTCCTCAAGGTTAGGTAGTTAAGAAAGCTGCGTATAATAAAGTAGTGTGTCGGAGTAGTGAGCGATGTGGTTGAGTGGGTGTCGGTGTTTGTGGTTGCAGGCGCGCGCGTTCCAGTGTCCGCTGGGCGGGTGCGGGTTCGCGAGCGGCTGGGCGCGCGCCGTGCGGCAGCACCTGGCGCGGGACCACCACTCCGACCCCGCCGCCGCCGACCACCTGCTGCGAGACAATCCCGCGCTCGACGACCTCACGCGCTACTTGCAGCGCCTCAAAAACAAGGTACCACTTTCACCATTCCACGAGCTAGTGGCTCGTTTAAAAAAAATCGGGCCATCCCCTAAAATAGTTATCTACAGTTTTACTTACAAACACAATTTAAAACCCCTTTAACCGTAAGGCTCAGCTTCATTATGAAACTTCTACTTAATAAGCTTAGGAGCAATGCCGCTCGAAAGACAGTCTGATGTACGTATTTTGTGTATATTATGGTGTACTCCGGCAGGTGGAGACGGCGCGAACGGAGCGGCGCGCGAGTCCGGCGGCGGGCGGCGTGCTGGTGGGCGTGGGCGCGGCGGCGACCGCGGGCGCGGTGGTGGGCGCGGGGGAAGCGGGGGCGCAGCCCGAGGGCGGCGACGGCAAGCGCTACGTGTGCGGCGCCTGCCCCTACTCCACCGACCGCCGCGACCTCTTCACGCGACACGAGAACATCCACCGCGACGAGAAGCCCTTTCACTGTTATCTGTGCCAGAAGCAGTTCAATCGTGCGGATCACGTCAAGAAACATTTCCTGCGCATGCATCGCGATCAACCCTACGACATGAACCGCATCAGGAGAGCGAGCGGCAAGCCGACGACGGGCGCCGGCGGCACCGTGCTGGCCGTCGCCGGCTCCGTCAGCGCCGTCGGATCCGCGGGCGTGGCGAGCGGCGCGGGCGTGCAGGGCGTCGCGGCCGCGTCTGGCGCCGTAGTCGCGTCCGCCGCGTCGGTGGTCACCGGCGTGACGGGCGTGACTGGCGTGACCGGCGTGACGGGTGTGACCGGCGTGAGCTCCGTGGGCGCGGCGGGCGGGCATGCGCACTACTGCGGCGGCGTGGGCACCGTGCCAGGCGTGGGCGGCAAGGCGGGCGGCGAGGCGCCGGTCGGCGGCGGGGTGCTGGAGTGCCGGGCGCCGCCGGTCAAGATGGAGCGAGCTCCGCTGATCAAGGCGGACGCGTCACCGCCGGCGCCGCACAAGTCATCTCCCGCTAGTCCGGTACGTGGAAGCCGTCTGCCTGGCGGGCCTGTATAGTTTAGCTATCGATTTGTTTTTGGATACTCTTTATTCGTTCGGCCGCCGCGGTCGCAGGAGTCGAAGTAGCGAGTTATCAAGGCAGTCGCGTTGCGATCGCTCGTTGCAGGGCGAGCGGCGCTACGCGTGCTGCTACTGTCCGTGGTCGGGCGCGGACAACTGGTGCCTGAAGCGACACCTGAACACGCACCTGAAGCCGTTCGCGTGCGCGCTGTGCGAGTACAAGGCGGCGCGCGCCGAGCGACTCGCCACGCACGTGCACAAGGTGCACAACAAGAAGGCGTGCGCCAAGTGCCCCTTCCTCGCCGACGACCAGCAACAGCTGGCGCACCACCTCCGCGAAGCCCAGTCAGTATTTAGACTCGTTTTCGTCTCTTTTTTCAATTTAGATGCCCGATTTTTTAATAAGTAAATTAATAAAGTAATTAGCGGGATAATAATGATCGACAGCCACATAGAGAGCCGCAACCTCAAGGTGCCGTCGGGGGTAGCACGCGCGGGCGCGTTCCCGGCGGCGGCGGCGGCGGCGACGGTGTCGGTGGGCGGCGGTGCGGCGACGGGCGCGGGCGCGGCTGCGGGCGGCGGCGGGGGCGCGGGCGGCGCGGCGGTGCGGCGGCGGGAGGTGCGGGCGGCGGGCGCGGCGCGGCTGTTCGGCTACCTGGAGGCGTCGGACGGTTCGGGCGACGAGTACGAGACGCCGGCGCTGGGCGCGGAGTTCGCGGCGGGAGGCGCGGCGAGCGCGGCGGCTGCGGCGGGCGCGGCGCCGCACTACGCGCGCGACAAGGAGAACGCCGCGCCGATGCACCACGCCATGCACCACGACCACTGCCTGCGTTACTAGTGACCTCTGCTTACGTAGCGACACGTAGACCCACCATTGCGCAATATTATTATATTGTATAATGATTATGTAATATAGTAACAAATGGTGTCTTATTTCCTCCTCGAAACGAGATTATTTGACTTTATATTTAAAAAATCCAAAAACCTCGGCGGTAGGCAATGTCATAAGATTTTTTCTTCAAAACTTTATACGTGTGCAAGTAATTCGTTAAAACCTCATGAATTTTGATTCCAAATCTGTCGCCAGGAGAATGATAATAGAGTCCGCAGATAATTTCACAGGAACCATCTGCCTCCCTGTGGGGACAAACACGGAGTCACGGAGGCAGATGAGGCATTTATTATTTAGAACTTTCTGACATTTCTTCTTTTCTTTATAGTTTTCTGAGACAACATACTCGTATTACTTTGGTTATACAATTCTTGTGTACTGTAATGCCAGTAACGCACGTTACAAAATGCCATTCCACTTGAAGTGGGCTGTGTGTGTGTGTGACTGTGTGCTGGGCCGTGGCCCGTGGCACTGACAACGAGCGTAAAGTCCATTTTTTACATTACTTTTGCGGCAGGAGTCCAACATAACCCGCTGCCAGTGGGTAATGCCTGACACCGAGTATCAATGATGTTCTCAGTACTTCTCAGCAAGTCCTTTCAGTTCATAGCCACATTACGTTAGTGCACCAAAAAATAGTGTATCTATAGTCAGTTAGTTACCTTGAAGCGGCCGCCATATTGGATGCAGAATGACGTCATTCAGATATTAATGTACTTATTGCCCTATTTTTACAAGTACATAATTAAGTAGCAAACAGGTACGCCAGGTCACCACATGTTAAGTACCTACTCTCTGCAACTCATCCACATCGACATCCAACCTCGAATAGAGAAGAAATCCTACTTGCTACTCATGAGGGATGAGGGATGAGGGTCAATGGTCAAGATGAACAATACCTCCATCCCGAGACGAAACAAAAGACATGAAAAACGTGCACTCTTACGACGGTTTAAGAGGCTGGCGGTAAGGTACCTAAACGATGCGAGCTAAACAAAAGCTTTAAATAATCTCTCAATACAGTATTTAGGTTACACTGTAAATTATAATATGTACCTACGTCCCTTCTAGATATTAAAGGTAGAACAGAAACAAATACTGTTCACTGAATGGAAAGCCATAATCCTCATCTATACTAATATTATAAAAAGGAAACATTTGTATTTTTGTATGTTTGTAACGAATAAACTCAAAAACTACTGGGCCGATTTCAAAAATTCTTTCACCAATGTAGCTCACATTCAGCCTGAGTAACATAGGCTATTAAATAAAAATAAATAAAAAAAATTAATTGGCAGAGCGAAGCCTGCTGTGTCAGCTAGTTTAAAAATAAAATAATTGTTATTTTCTTTTTAAATGAGGTGGTTGTACTGGCTATATTTGACGCGGTGGGTAAATTCGAAGCCACCCGAAGAGAAGCTGCCACTGCCACCGATGACCACACGTTGGACGTTAAAAATGATAAGTACTTAAGTTAAATCTGATATGAGGTCGTTGTAGGTATTTCGCTACTCATGATGAGGCGTGAGACGGTTCTCGCAAATAAAGTCCCGAACGACCCCACACTTCCCAACCGAAAAATAGGACGTAGAATATATCGATGGCAATAAGGCTGGAGATGGTACAAATACAGATAGGTATTAGAACCACCATAATTATCACGATATAGATTTCTTTGTTACAGTCGCTTCGGCCCATGGACGACCATGTCCGACCTCAAAATATGAAAATAGGACAGAAATATTGATGTGGATATTATGATACTTAAAAGTACTACATTTACCTATGTCGGTCTAGGTTGGTATAGTAATACCATCTAGATCTTGTTACTATACTAGTTATTTAAGACATAATTATTGTATGCCCGCATAGGGTAGACTGTTCTTAATTTATTATAATTTTTGTAACATCTTACTCGTGTAACAGTCAACAATAAACGCATTCTTTTCTTTTATTTTCCCATCAACTACATTGATATTAATTACATACGTCGTCCTCGGGGGCACCGTCGCTGCATCGTAGTCGTGCAATATACAAACTCGGCGCTGAATCCTTTAATTTTCAGGAAGGCAGAAAAATAGCGTCTAGGGTGAGGGATAAAAAATACATCCGACGGTGGGTAATACTGTTTATTAATTATCGTATAAAAAGTAGCACGGTCGACTCGCAACGAGTCGGTACATATCTTACAAATTCAGATACACGTCGCTCAGCGCCGTAGGGTACACCGGGCGCTCGATCGGATCATAATCAGTCTAAACGATATCTAAGACGTCGGTACATTTACATATAAAAATAATATACTCAGTACGATAGGTATAAAATCGTCCCTCGGGCGGGACGTCGGCGCGTCGCTCGGCGGCGCCGGAGGAGGCGCGGCCGCCGGGCGACGGCGTCGGTGTGCGTGCTTCTCCCGGACGCCGCGCGCCGGCTACTCGGCGGGCTGCTGCGCGGGCGGCGGCGTCGCGAGGGCCGCGAGGGGCACCTGCGGCGGCGCGGGGCGGGCGTGCGCGTGCGCGTGCGGGTGCGGCGTGGGGCGGCGCAGCAGCGCGGGCTTGGCGGCCAGCGCGGGCTTCAGCGAGCCGCCCGTCAGCGTGAGCTCGGCGAACTTGGCCGCCACACGCGCCGTGTTGCGCGCCGGCACCGGACTGCCGCCCGTGCCGCCCGCGCCGCTAGCGCCGCCCGCACCGCCGCCGCCCTGCTCCGCTGCGGCCGGGGCGGCGGCGGCGGCGGCGGCGGGCGCGGGCTCGGGGTCGGAGGATGTGTGCCTGTGGGCGCTGTGGGCGCCGTGGGCGGGCGGCGGCGGGCGGCGGCGCAGGGTGTCGCGGTTGTGCAGGAAGGTGTCGGCGTGGTCGCGCGCGGGCAGGTCCAGCACGAGGTCCGGCGTGCTCTCGGCGAGGCGGCTGTGGAAGTATTCCGGGTCGTGAGGCCCCGAGCTTTCCCATTGAAAAGATGAAAAAAAACCCGACAGACGAGTTCTTCTCCTCTGTGACCCATTAATTATTCACTGCAGGGTCGCGTCTCCTCACAACGAGAAGGATGTAGGCCTCGGTCGACGACGCTGTCCCGATGCGAAGTAGAAGACTTCACGTACCTTTCGAAACATTAAAATTTGAAAGAAAATAGTTGATGCGTTCCCTGGGATTCGAACCCAGACCACTCGAGTAAAAGCCACCACCACCGAGCGCTTGGCCCAGCACTGGGCTATCGCCGCTTTTTCAAGTAGATAATAAAATGAATGAACAAAAGTAATGACAGTGAGTGACAGTGAGTGACAGTGAGTGACAGTGAGTGGGTGAGACTGACCTGCAGGCGAGCGCGGGCGCGGCGCTGGCGGCGGGCGGCGCGCCCTGCGGCAACAACACGCATACATTTACTCGTATCTCGCGACAGACTTTCAACAAACGCTCGTCCGAGTCCAAGTGTCACACGTCCTACTCGTAATTGTAACATACGAGTACCACGCAATATTGTAAGAAAAACTCCACGCTCAGATTCGATATCTGACCCGTAGAAGGTTATGATTCATATTATTCGTATAACAAAATTTAATCGTCCGAGTATATGACATAAAAAACGATATTATGTGACTTGCATCACTTGCATCACTTGCATGTAATGTAAGGAGTCAATCTTCGCGTATACTTTTACAAATCAAGCTCGGATAATAATGTCATAAGAAAAAATGCATCAAACAAATTAAAATAAGAAGCTCTTCTAAGTGTATAATCAACTACTACTAGCCTATTTGTGAGGCCACCAGGCTATTTGTGAGAAAATGCGATTCCTACAAAGCAGTAAATCAAACACAGGCGGACCAACAACTAACATTTATTCAAAATAAAGCTCTCTCAACTACTCAGCACCAAACATACAATATAGGTATATCGGAAGCGGACATCAGTCTCCCATATAAAATACTCGTACATCGATCGAAAATCCTATCTACGGGCATCGTATCGAATATACATTTTGTAATCGACAGAGAATATATGCAAAAAATATATAATCCTCTCATTTTTTAAATAACTACAGTAATTTCTTCAAAAATGTAATACATATGACAAAAATATTTAAAACATAATAAATACATTTAAAAGAAAAAAATAAATATGTATTTGAACAATTTTAGAAAATATTCATATAACTCTTCTAAGACCGCTACTGAAAGCGTATACAGATATTTTTATACAGATTAAAGAATGATAAATATTTTCTCAACACCTACAGCAAACAATAAGCGTAAGTTATAAAAATATAGATTTAACAACAACGTCTTATAAAAATAGATTCAAAAATGGATATTATTGGGTGTTTATAAATTACTGTGTTTCGATTTTAAATTAGTAATTTAACAGTAATATCAAAATTTCGGAACAATTAAAGAATTGCAAAGTTATAAATACTACAATAATCTCCATTACCGGTAAGGCGGTAAGCCACTTCGTAAGAACACATTATAATATGTTTCCACTTCGGTGTACTACGAGAATACAAGCGACATTCAAATTTCAGAGCCGCAAAATAGGACAAGCAAATTCGTTAATTCCTTTGTAACAACTTTAAAGCGAATTTTATATAAAAAAATTTAAACGTTACCAAAGTATTATGCATATATGTGTGTGTGTGTGTGTGTGCGTGCGTGTGTGTGCGTGTGTGTGTGTGTGTGCGTGCGTGTGTGCGTGCGTGCGTCAGCGCGGGCGTACCTGTGCGGCGGCGCGGCGCTCCCCGCTGCTCCTGCAACAGTCGCGACGTCGACTCATTAGTACATCCGCAAATACACACTTTTTGATTTTATTGACTGTATCGACAGTCTTATTAAAAATATTAAAGGTAGTGCTCGACGTGTACGATCGCCCGGTTCGTTATACATCTCGCAAAAAGTAACGCTAAGTGAAATTCGATCAATACTTTACCTGAGCGCCGTGCCCCGGGCCGCCCATTCGTCGCGATCCACCTCTGTAACGATAAAATATTGTGTTATAAAAGCGGACATTTCTTCGGTCACGCGCAATGGAAACACGGCGCGAAGTGCGTGCAGCTTCACGACGGGTACTTTGAGTTGGTATAAGCACGGACGGAATGAAAGTGTACCGTCAACGTCATCGTCGTCGTCGTCGTCGTCGTCGTCGTCGTCCTCTTCGCTGTCGTCGTCGTCGTCGTAGAGCGAGGCGTCGTCGCGCGCGTCGGCCGCGTCGCCGTCGCCGCGCCGCCGCTCCTCCGCCTCCCTGCGCGATCAAAATGTTCAATGTTAAACTACCACTTATAGAAATAGGAGTAACGTAAAATTAATAATGTTAACATCCATCACACGGCCCAGTCTCGTTATACGTGTAGGCCCGTCGAAATCACCTCCAATAATTATTAAAACTTTCGTTAAAACGTTAAATAACGAGCCTCATCCGGAACATCTAGCTAGTTTTTTAATACTAAGACAGGGCTCAATCCACGTATGCAGACGAGAAAAGCGTGTAGAAAAACAAACTGCTAGGGGACTCACTCGTGGTCGGTGTGGTTCTGGCGCGGCTCGAGGTCGCCGTCGGCGGGGTCGAGGGCGGGGGCTGCGGCGGGCGCGGCGGGCGCGGCGGCGGCGTCGGACGCGGCGTCGGCGGCACCGTCGGGCGGGTCGGCACCGTAGGCGCGCTGCAGGCCGGGGTCGTCGCGGCGGTAGAGCGCGTGCGGCGCCACGTGCTGCGGGAACACCTGGCGGTGGTGCAGGATGGCGCGCTTCACCAGCTCGTTGACGAGGTTCTGCTGCGCCACCTGCGCGCCGCCCTCGCCCCACGCGGCCAGCAGCGTGGGCCCGAGGCAGATGGCGAGGTTCCAGGCGTCCATCATGTTGTGGTCGCTGTGGTCGGCCAGGTGCGCCAGGAAGGCGAACAGGTAGCGCAGCACGAGCAGCGCGGGCGCGGGCAGCGCGCCCAGCAGCTCGCGCAGCCGCCGCACGAACTGCGCCTCGTCGCGCAGCGCCGCCACGCGCACCAGCCGCTCCTGCAGCGCCGGCGGCAGCAGCGGCGGCCGCAGCTCGCGCAGGTACAGCTTGAGCAGGCCGCACACGCTGTTGATGTCGGACGCGTCGCGCACCGCCGCCAGCGGGTCCTCGCCGCGCTCGAAGGCCGCGCGCAGCGCCTGCATCTCCACCTGCGAGCCGGACACGCGGAACACGCCCTGGTGGTGCAGCCCGTACGTGGCGATGACGCGCACGCACGACGTGAGCACGGCGGGCAGGCGGTCGTGCGCGTGCAGCGGCGCGGCGAAGTGCCCGCGGCGGCGCGCGGCGCGGTGCGGCGGCGAGGGCGGCGCGGGCGCGGCCGCGGGGCCGGCCGGGGCGCCGGGCAGCGCGCGCGCCGCCGCCGCCTTGCTGTCGAGCCGCGCGAGCCGCCCCGCGCACGATACGTACGAGCGAAATTTCTGAAAATTTAAGCATCTCGTCTTAGATCGTCCGTCGGTATTCAAGTTGAAGGTCGAGAGTTGGACGTGGACGGCTTACGTTTTAAATTAAAATTAGTACAGGTTCAGTTCTAAAATTAGAAAACTCACGGCCAAGTAGTAGTCCTCCTGGTCTTCCTTCTTGCGGGGCGCGTCGTCGTCGGGCGGCGGCGCGACGGCCGGGGCGGCGGGCGTGGCGGGGGCGGCGGCGGCGGCGGCGGCGGCGGCGGCGGCGGCGGCGGGGCCGAACAGCTTGGTGACGTCGACGCGGGCGTCGGCGGCGTCGAGCTGGCGCAGCAGCTCGGCCTCGGCGGCGTCGAGCGTCTTGGCGTGCTCGCGGCACTCGGCCCGCAGCGCGCGCGCGCCCGCCTCCAGCTGCGCCAGGCGCGCCGCCAGCTCCCGCGCCGCCGCCGCGCTCGCCTCGTCGTTCTCCTCCGTCGCCTCCGCCACTGTTCGGATCCAGACGAGCGAACGGTAAGTGGGACTTCATCAAAATAGAAGGACGTCATCTCCGGTAGGTACATCACGAGTGACAAAAAAATTAGGCGACGTCGGCGACCAACGACGACTGAACTATATTTAAAATCGGTAACATCAAAGTAACATCCGAGTACCGAAGCGAGTGAACTCGTATATCTAAGCGAGATAGGGCAGTGAGGGCAGGCGTACCGAGCGAGTGCATGTCGCGGTCCTGGTCGGCGGGCGCGTCGCCGGCGCGGGGCAGCGGGCGCGGCGGCGCGAAGGCGGCGGGGTGCGCGGCACGCACGCGCTCGCGGTCGGCCGCGGCGTCCAGCGCGTCGGCCGCCGCCAGCAGCGCGCCCGCCGCCGCCGTGCAGGCCGCGCCGCGCGCCGCCTCCGCGCCGCCGGCCGCGCGCACCGCTCCGCCCACCGCCTGCTCGAACCCCACCTCCGTGCACTGCAACACACCACACACCACACCGATCACGTCTCATCACCACCGAGCCGTTCTGGCCGTCGCCGATCTCGAATACAGATTATTAGCGGTAACAATATCGTACGCTTATTGTAGGCGAACGACCCGCGCTAGTCCAGTAGATGATGTCCACCGACCGCCGCGCGCCGTACCGATGACACCGATCGTGGGCCAAAATTAAGGCGCGGTGTTCCCTCAACATTCACAAAACTGGGTTTCTTTGACGCTCGACTACGAGGAAACCCAATGAAAATGTCCCACGGAAAAAATACAGACCATTGATAAAGGTCTAAACAAAAACATTAACCGAATAGAATATTAAATATTGGTTTAATATTTCCAATATAAAATCGTAACTTGAATTAAATTTATATTACACTAAGAATATCTTAATTAAACAAAAAAAATTCCGGAAAAATTCGGACGTCTCCATTAACCAGAATACGGATACGAACAGAATAAGGCCACAAGGCCGTTGAGTAAAGGGACTGCGCGAGACACGCGGGGCGCCCCACATTCGCCTCCGCCGCGTCGCCAGCTTCACCCCCTCAAATGTGGAAAATTCATCTATAACCGCGCCTTAATAAACAAAAAGACGTGGACGAGTTACCATCATGATGTCGGCGATGTCGTCGAGGTAGTATCGCTGCAGCGTGGCGTTGGCGGCCTCGAGGCTCAGCATGTAGTCGGCGCGCGCCCGCAGCGCTCGCGCCCGCGCCTCGCTGTGCCGGCTGCGACGCTGGAAACGTTGCGTTTCAACATTTAATGAAACATAATTAAATTGCACGATTATTCCCCGACGATAACGACCGTGCACCTACGACGCAGGGAACCCAGTGAGGCGACGAATGTGATGCGCAATTACTTATCCCACTAGTGTACTATCGTTACCTTTTCGAGTTCCTTATCGAGCGCCTTGATCTTCTTGTGTCGCGGCGGGTCGGCGGCGGCGAGCGCGGCGCGCTGCGCGTGCGCGTGGCGCAGCTTGAGCGCGGCGGCGCGCCAGTCCGCCGCCGCCGCCGCGTGCGCCTTGCCGCCCGCCGCCGCCTCCGCCAGCGCCGCGCTCACCTCCTCCTGCCGCTCCGCCACTGCAACCGACACAACCATACAATCGTACCCGTTCAACGTTTATAGCGAGCGTCTCGAGCGAGGGAGGGGTCTTCCGCCACTCGTCGAGAGATGACGCCCCGGGTATCCTGAATCACGCTTTTCTATAGGTGCTAATATGCTATATTACACGATACGTCGGAGACGACGTTATCGGCGCACGACCGTGCGCTCCCTGGGCCCGATCATCTCGCTCGGTGGGAAAGGTCCCTTTACCTAGTAGACGAGTGTCCACTGAAAAACGACTATTACGAGTATCCTTATACCTTGGGGTGGTTCCGAAGTCGAGACGAAACGACGGATAGATATGGGTAGGGACAAAGTGTGTCCGGCGTACTCTGTGGGGGTGCACTTTACATACCGATGTCCTTGCACTTGCGGTGCAGGCGCAGCACGTCGTCGGCGGCGCGCTGCGTGCGCGCGGCGAGCGGGCCGGCGTAGAGGTCGGCGAGCGCGGCGTGGTCCCGCGCCAGCGCGCGCGCGCCCTCCAGCGCCGCCTGCCAGCACGCGTACGCGCCCGTCAGCGCCCATTGCTCGCGTCTGCAATGCACACACACACACGCGTCACACACCTCACAGTCACACACGGCTATATATTATATCCCGGCTGGACGTAAATGTAGTGATCGGGTACTGACTTGTGCTTCTGGTCCTTGTGTCGGGTGTGTGCGGCGCGCACCAGCTTGTCGAGCGCGCGCGCGTACTCGTGCTCGAGGTCGGCGCGGCGGCGGCAGTAGTCGTGCAGCTCGCCCGCCACGCCCGCCGCCGCCTCCGCGCGCGCCTCCAGCACGCGCGTCTGCTCCGACAGCTGCACGCGGATGTCTGCAACACAACACGACACGATACCACCATTTAAATAACACTTTAATGTTACACGGACTTTGGAACTTGTAAGCGGATGCTGCAAGTGGGTACGGTCTGTGCGGCCAAAGCAACGAGCGCAGAGCATCGAAAATGGGAACTGTCATTCGAATTTTTAAGAGGAAATAAAGAAGATTTAAAAGTTTCATAATTTCATTTAATTATTTCTTTCTCATCTATCACTCTCATCGCTACTCTGAATGAGTTTGGGGCGCTAATGCCCCTAGCTGAGCTAACTATAATGTTATCGTTGCTATTCTATAATATTTACTTCTTTTTCTATTGTTCCTTTACTAAACAAATACTTTTAACGAGTGCTTCCTACCTGCAAAGTGCATACCTTTATAATACTGGCTTTTTTGACTGATTAAATTTTTGAGTAGACAGGAGGACTGAGTAACTACACGTACAAAAAATGTCTTTTCACCGTAACCAGGGAGCATAATGCGAAGTTCAAGGTTGAACGCTTCGTTGAACAACTTCAAGCGAGCGCGGCGCGGCGGCGGTCGGAGGCTGCCGTATTTATAACCCGCCCTACGCGTACGTGACGCACACTGACATTTTTCAAACCTTACACGCAGCCTGCAGGTACGATATGAGCGCTCTATCTCTCGGCAACCACTGCGCACAAGCTTACTTAAAAAAATCTTGAAGTCATGAAAATGCGCAACGCTGCGTTTACGATATTTCCTAGAATGGAAAATGTACCTCGTCGGCTACTCATCAACGATCCGCTTCGGGGCCCGGTCCCTATCACCATGAGATGTACCTCGCTGCTGGTGCTGGCCTATTACGCGTTGGTGGACTACACATTCCCTCGAGAACATCGTTGAAAACTATTTGGCATGCAGGTTTCCTCGCGATATCTTTATTCACTGGTATAACTGGTGACTCTCAAACACACATAATTCTTAGCTCGTATCACTGTTCGAACCCGGGCCTCTTGGGTAAGAGACCGAATTCTTAGCCACTGGGTTATCACTGAACTGCGACATAAAAATGTAAATACAAACTTTTAGCGATGTAATTACGAGTAGGTAAGTTTGTGTAACGCGCACGATCCGACATAACTATGACAAGTTTCCCTAATATGCAGAATGAAGTGTTTCAAGTTTACTTATTCGATAAGATAGGAAGGTGAAGAAGCCGTGTTTGCCGATACTTTTGGCTATATACAAAGCAATCAGCTGTTATCTTGAATGCGGCAGTGTAGCGCAAGGCAGGTTGTGTTTGCACAAAGATAGCGAGGGCCTGCCACCGGGCGCCCTTGCACTCGGCGTAGCAGTCACCACGCGGCAATACGCAGCTTCGCACACTAGACTTTTTATGTTCATCATTAACGTGATCGAGAAACAGGATTGCTGATTGCGACCAATAGTTGCAAAAATTGTAGGAGTCGTTTTTGCCAGCACTGACAGCTGATAAATAGTCGTGACGGCAAATTGCCGATGCCCTGTTATGGATTTACAGGGGAGTGGGATATAGAAAGAAAGTTTCAGAATAGATTCCATTCCCGATTCTTTGTCTTTATTGTCGTATGATGTCTTTGTTTCTACTAAGATTCTAGATTCACCTGCCAATGTCCACTGTTGTCCATGTTTAATGGGTGGGATGTGTCCAATTTTCTCTATTTATGAGATTTGATGGTAGGTATTTAATTCCTTTTCATCTGATATTTTTATTGATATTGAACTAAAGGTAAGAATAAAGTAAAATACGTGCATGATCAACGAGTCACATAAATTGGAGGCAAGTGTAAAATAAAACGAAACCGGTATAACGGCTCTCTTCGACCTCGGGATGTGCGTGATTGAGATTTCGGTTCAAACTCGATAACGAACTGAAATGCATAGAATCTATAACGTATTTCGCTGTCAATTAATAATTGTAAACGTGCTATGTTGCACAGTCACTACTGCGGATGATGCATTGACGTTTCCAATATTGAGAGATGAGGGGACTCATTGGGTGGGGCACAGCACATGTCATTACGGTTATTTAACCCTTAAATTTAGGAGAAAACAATTGGTTGAACGGTTGCAAATAACGGAAGTTGAACGGTCTGTAAACAAATGTTCCCACGAGAGCGACCGGGACCTGCTGGCGCTGGGACGCTGGGGCGCTGGGGCGTGGGGGACATTGGGGGCATTGGGGCGATGTGACGACGTAACGACCCGACTGCCCCGCCGCCGCCGACCGACGCTTGCTCACTGGTATTTCATTGAGTACTGCGTTCTGCTTCTATTGTAGCTTCCACGGTGTAAGTATTCCATGATACTTATATTCATCGCAAGTTTTTTCCTTTCTTATCGGGGTAGGTATGTACATAGATATCGGAAGTTCATAATCTCTGGTACCTATTGCGTTTTTGTATAAAAGTCTAACTTATCTTGGGGAAATGTAGTAGAAGAAAAGCGGTAGTAAAATCATGATGAGCAGTTAATTAATGTCGATTAGAATTCTATGCATGAAACGATACGGATGTGATTAAAATAGCTAGATAGAATAATAAGAGTAAAAGATTTAACTGTATTGAAAGCCGAATCTGAAATATCTATTCCTTAATACAGAGATCATCACAGCAGCAATCAGGCTCGTCGATGGCGGTCCACCGGCGGGCGGCGCCACCCGCGCTGCTCTTTGTTTCAACTCGCGTGTGAATCGCCGATAGCGTCTCCCAGATGGGGATTCTCATCTGTTTTTGCACATTAAACGAAAGCCATACCTTCATTTTATTGTTCAGCTTTACTCGTTCGGCGAACGAGAGCGAGTCACACGCGCTCGTCACAATAGACAATAACAACATAGCGTAGACTGCTTTTTATCGGGCGGCGAGTGACGAAGAAAACATATCGAGTGGGTCGTCGTTCCGTTCGGAAGCACAGTTATAATTAGTCGGTGACACATTACGTGTAATGAATATTTCGGTGCCAGTAATAGACGTCCCGTCGGCGAGCGGGGCTGCGAGGCCGGGACCGGGGTCGCTCGGTCGCTCGGTCGGTGGACGGCGTGGTGTGACGGTGTGGAGCGAGGGCTTGGGCGAGGACGCACGTACCGGGGAAGGCATTGGCGAGGTCGGGCGGCCCCCAGTCGTGGCGCGGCTGCACGATGCAGTGGAACATCGGGAGCGCGCGGCCACCGGCGGTCGACTGGCGCCGCGCAGCCTCCGCCGCGCCCTCCCCCGCGCGCCGCCCGCCGCCGCGCTGCCTCGGACCTTTTGCACCCTCGCGGAACACGGCTCACGTCCGCCGCCGCGCCGCTCCTCTGCTCTCTTCGAGGGAGCCTCGCCCGAGCTGCGTCTCGTTTCGGCTCATCGCTTCCTTTCCGGTCATCTCCTATTAACTAAACTGATTCTTCACGCTATGCCCGAGCCCGATGACTTACCGTGGCGCACTTTAGGCGTCGCGTCGTAGATACGATTACGATCTGCTTAAAGCCCCTCCTCGACTTCTTGTAACTTAAATTTCTTTTGATTACGTTATTTCAAAATTTAATTAAATATTATGTAAATCTGCTTTTGCTTTGGATACCATTGTGACTAGGGCCAGAGTGTGTACAGCAATTTGATGACTACCCAACTTCCGCCCGCGATGTTGTCGCCGCGTAGCTATTAATTAAATCAAATCAAATGCAATTTAGTTTATCTCCCGCTGTGTAGGTAATAACCGCGTCTACCACAGAAAAGTCAAATCTACATTTTCTCTTCAACGTAATATATTAAATTCTCCTGTACAATGACTTACTGTCCCACTAACTGGAACCTATTTACTAGTAATTTTGGCGCGATTCTGAGAGAAGAAAAATTCTCAAGGGGTCGTATTTTAAATTCGGAATATCTTCGGCGACGTCTCAAAACTTTTAAATGTTCGTCATTCATACCAATATAAGTAAAGGAAAATAATGCGCGACTTTTTGTCGAGGAACGTAATTATGCTCCGGGTCGGTGAAATAATGTCACTCAACAAAAGAGCCATAAGAAAAGAATAATGTGAAAAATACGAATGGGAGAATATAAAGGATTGTTATTATAGTCGGTCGGAGAGCGGTGCAAGAGGGTAGATGAGATGCAGCGGGCGGGCGCGGGGTGCGGCGGGGCGCGGGGAGCGGGGCGCGGCGCGTCGAGGGTGCGTGGAGCGTACGACGTACGTAGCGATCTCAATCTTACTATACTTACCCCTAGTCACCCCATAAGAAGCGGAGTGCGTCCTAGTAGGTTATCTAACCAACTGTTGCACCTACTGCTCGCACCTCGCACCCGACCTCGAATACTAGCCTATGTACTTGCAATACTTGCTATCAAAACTATCAACTAGGTGGTAAATGCAAACTCTTTGTTAACAATTAAACGTTTGTTAACAATGAAACGGCATCATAGACAATTGATTACCCATTACATATCAATGAAAGTTTAAGCAATACTAAAAGTCGAAGAAATTCAGCAATAGTAGGTACCTAGACACGTCGCAGGAGGAAATTCATAAATTGTAGAGTGGATCGTAGATCAATTCAATACGTTTCCATTAATTCCTAGAACACGACGTCTATTTATGGAAGTCCCATACAGTTGTATGTGGAATAAACGCCAGTGACGAGATAAGATAGCGGGACGGAACTCGGAACCCGCACGCGATACGAAAGGTCACGTTTGGGAACCTCCCTAGATTACAAGTGAAAGGGATCGGCAATAAATTTGAAAAACTGTCATTTGATAAGTAATATTATCTGAATTGTTTATGTTATTAGTTGATTAGATATTGTTGAAATACATTTAAGAAATCTTAGGAAAAATAAAACTTTTATTAGCTGCGTTTGATCATTAATCGTCAAGTTTAGTGTGGCCTCGAAATCTTTGGCCATGTAGGGGTCGTTAAGTAAGGCTCACCACACGGTCTTGTTTTTACCGAACGTGCTGCCGTAAATTATCATCTAAAAGACGGAAATAATTAAAACCAGTTTATGGAGGGAGAGTCGTTATTTGGTGCTGTAATGACGCTTAACACAATCAAGGAGGGTCGTCCTCGCTTAGTGTTTTGACTGGATATCCATACGCATTATTGAGAAAAGGCTGCTATGGACCAAAATATAATGATGATTCAAGTTTAATAATCTCTCTGGGTGTTGAAGCATGAAACCCATCTCATCGTAAACAATCTCCACTGTAAAAATGAGACGAACTAGTGCGCTGGGGGTGGATGATCTGATGCGAGAAATGCTCCGTTCTTATGTTCCCCTCCAACCACCGACTCGGTCCGTGACGCAATGCATCGGTATGTCAGTGCGTACAATGGAAGGACCGCAGAGCATGAGGTCGACAACTGCAACAGATAAAGCTATCATCCATCAAAGTCGAGCCCAGGCAGATCTTGCTGTATTACGTCTGAGAAAACCTTACGTAGACGTGCTTTTGCGTAAATTAAATTCCTTGTTTCATTCACTCAGTCCATTGACTGATTACCCTGATTGTGTTACCCATTAATGACCCACTATAGGGTCTGGTTTCCTCTCACAATGAGAGGGATGTAGGCCTTAGTCATAAGCCAATGATTTTAGAAGGAAAGAGTTTATATTTCTTAAGATAATTAGTGATTCGGCAGTTTTGGTCGGCTGGAATATATTAATAAGCAAACTGGAAAAGATTATTCGTGCATAATCTCGTAAGGACTTGCAGATTTGGGGTTTAACAGTATCGACAAGATGTTGCATCGATCGAATGCATATTATTACCGAAATACAATCCGGGCCGGAATCAGTCAGCTGCGGAGCGAACGAGGCGCAGAGGGTTGTCAGCCGCCAGCCCCAAAAATTAACTCCAATAAGCAACGATGAGTCATCTTTTTGAAAGCAGGGGAGGGAAGACCTACATTGCTATCTAGGCAGAATCAAAAATCGCAGAACCTCAACCTCTACATGCTTATAATAACCCTTGTAAGAATTTACAAGACAATTGGTAACTATTTTCCCAAAGCTCAAGGTTGATAGAATAAATGAAAACAGTTAAGACGTGTAATTAGACCCTGATCATAATTAATTATAGTATCGCTAACCTGGTGTTAAAAACGGAAGGTAAGACATAACACGTTTGAGCGGAATACATATATATCTACATAATAAAATACATACTATATATAACAAGATGATTTTGTTTGGACTAGTTCCAGCAAATGCACTTTAACCAACAACATGTTTATGTAACTATCAGTCTTTGTTGATGACGGATACGGTAGAAAATGGAACTCCGTGACGAAATAAGGTATCCTTACTTGGAATCGTTCCAGCTCACTTTGAAGTTGAACACGATACACTTTGAAGTTGAACATCAATTTTTGATTTCAGGTAAGTTTGATATTTTATCAGGTCTAAATACTTTTAAAACAAAAGTTGGATGCTCCTGGGAAGGCAAAAGCTATGGGAAAGCATAGCGTCTGTCAACCCTAGCGACACGATGCGGTTGCGGGGGTGAGTGGGGAGGGTGGCGCGGGTGGCGAGGGGTGGTGTCGCGGAACCGGTCGGCGGTCGGCGCGCACGCAACCGCCGCGCCGCGAGTAGCTCCGGGCTCCGAGCATTGAGCTCGCCCATACAAAATACAAATCAATAAAAGACAAAAACCGGAGCGCCGTTAAACTTGCATTGTACGCGATCCACACCTGCCTGCCGCTAATGACTATGTAAATGTGCCCATATTATACTTCCTTACTTTGATTACAGTGGCTCTTTCAAACCAACTATACCTACCTACTTCATACATGGTGATCGTTAATGATACTTGTATTAATAGAAAAACATGGTGTAATCAGCACTGCGCGAAGTAATTCTTAGATCAAATAAATATTACCGCTCCAAAGCGCAATTGCTCGTTGGTCGATGATAGATCGATACTGTGAACATCCAAAATTATCCGACTCTAACAACGGAATAGGTATTCTGTAAATTGTGTAATCATTAGCAATAGCACTGTATCGCAATAAATGTGAACGTGTCACCGTGTCAGTTAAATAACCTAATTGACCCAAGTATTTAACTAGGTATACGATGCTGACATACTGGTAATAAAAACGCTGGATTTCAGTTTGATTTTAGACGTAGAATAGAGGACAAATAAACATAATTTACTTTTTATACTTCTGAGGGATTGCTTACCATGAGTCCGAACTCAAACTCCAACCAATTTATTAACCTCCACAGTAATTGGATTCAGATACCTTTTTACTTCTGCACGTCATCTATTAATCTAATTGTAACATATCGAAATAGTCGATACGAATCTAACAGGGGTAGACGCATAGACACAAGAATACAAGGAAGGTAATGGACACGTTTTAGAAGTATGATGGCTTCGTACCAAATTTGGAAAAGATCGATGCAGGGCAGACTGCAGAGCAGCGAGATCGCTCGCAGACAATGTAACATAATGTGGCATGAAGTCGTCGCAAATTGCGGGACAATTGCCCGTCGGTTAGCCGTTCAAGCGCTTTTGTTCGCTGCTCGTTTCACTTATTGACAAAGATATATCGTTATTTGCTCAACGAAACCACATGCATACATCGCTAAGAAACTCAGTCTATACTGCATATGACATCAATTGGTATATATGTGAGAACTAAATTGTTTCAAGAGCACAGACGTCCCTGTAGCAGGTAGAGAAGTATTCAATGCACTCAGCTCTAGATAATTGAGAGGATCGATCGCGAGCGAGACGCGGCGCTCCCGATCTCTATTATCACATTTATTCACAGCTTCCACACTAGGAGCACGCATCAATATATTTTACCATTGCACTACCATGCACTTCTATCTGAAATATATTTTATTGGTCTTAAATGATTATGACAAACCTCATAATAATAAATTTTGAAATTCAACTTTCCCTTCTGGAGTTTGTGTGATCTAAATATTAACAGCAATACGAGTTCATAGGTACAACAAGCAAAGAGCAAGTCCTCTTGCGATGTTAGGGTGCAAACATTGTAACATTTTTCAGGGAATAGTGATCGGAAGCATATTATCTAAGTATACCATTTGACAGGTAAGAAATGAGGACGGTTGGCGAATGTACCACTATCACGTTCGACAGTGATCGTCGCCCTTGGGGGAGTCGACCCAGCCCGTGGCAAGTGCCCGTGGCAGGCACTTCGATTGATGAAATTGACGAGCACAATTCAAACAGCAGGTAGCTCGGGGCTCGGGGACAACAGAAACACATTCTTTATTCGAGCCTCCCTACATGATCAATATTGACAATTAATTAACTAAGGGAGGACGTCTAATATAGGATCTCTAACTTATATGCACAACGATATTTCGCTCGTTTATTAAATTAATAATGCGGTTTTACGAAGGCGTATCACCAACCTTAATTTCTTTTAATCTAAATTATATCTTTCGGACAAAATACATTAAAAAGACGCTAATTTAGAAAAGCGAAAGCGGTGCACTCGTGCAACCAAAACTGAAACTCAAGGAGCTTAGGTACGTGACAAAACCTGACCTAGAACAATGACATTTTTATGACTCGAAGATCGAAGAAAGGTTTTGCAAACAAGTAAGTTTGTGAGCCGAATAGCTCTGGTGTGCGATTTAGTTAGCTACCGGTTACTAGCAAAACTATTACACATTTTTTGTCATAAAAACAAGATTTATCATTCAGTACACAGTTGGATTTGTTCCAACGAAATCAAATACAGAACCGTATTGTCTTGTCTCTCGGCTCATTAGCCTGCAGAGAGCGCGCGCCGCCGGATGCGCCCGGCCTGGCGCGATGACTCCGAAGCCCCGCCAGTCGCCAACTCGCCACTCACCCACAATGGTCACTACTCACTAGTCAACCATTGTCCAGTGTCAGGCAGCAAAGATAGACCGAGTCGCGCGAGAAAAGCTTCAGCGACATCGTAATCAATTTGATGCGTTATATTATGTACAAGTGTACAACGAAGATTCTCATTCATGGGAAGAGTTATTACGACTGCTTGTATCGAGAGCTTTTTATCTAAATTAAAATACGTCTGAACTGTCTGCATTTTGATACGTAACCTTTCGTGCGTTTCATGGAACTCGAGCATTATTCAATCACGCTTTATAGATCCGTATTGGTGCTAATTCGATGGGAAATATCAAGTGTAAAGTGCGCATTGTGTGGACAGTCACCCCACGGTCCCACACACACGCAATGATGGAAGGGCGCGCGGTCATGATTCACCAGCCCGTCGCCCGTCGGCCGTCGGCCACACTCGGCCGCCTGCGAGGTGGAGTGTCGGACGCGGGGACGCGAGATACCTTCGAAACACAGACCACAATCGCGACCGCGAAACTGGAAATCAGAGATATTCACATTACACTTTAGAAATAATTCCAAATAACGTGTTCAGTTCACAGAAAACGTAAGAGGTGCACGATTCACTTCGACTCTAGACTTCTCTAGCATAGCTTTAATAGTACTGGATATGACGAATCCCATCGTTAATTGCAATATAACCAACCACAGTAAATTACTAATTGAATATGAAACAAATTATTGTATTACCTGTCAATTTAAATATACAGTACCTACCTACTCCATGAAGATCTGTGCGCAACATACAATGCAATATTTGCATAACATAGTTGACAATCATTTTCGCGGACTCTAGACATTGATTGAGGAAACCACAGGAGGAAAACATTATTATGTAGGTCGGGCACGCCGCACGTCGCTCTGATATAGCGCTACTGCTATACTCTGGGAGCAGCGTCCAACGGCTACCACCATTTATTTTGCTAGGACTTTGCTATCCAATCCTTTCATGTCAGGATAGTAATCGGCCAACTTTTTAAGAACTATCAATCTAGTCTTACTTGAACGACTAACAAATGTTTAACACGCTTCTGTTGAGTAACAGTAACCACTAGATATTCTAGGACTCAAAATGTCGCATGGTTGAATTCTGTTTTATCATTTCTCATACACTCGTACAAGTTTCGTTTTTGGTAGCCATTTAACCTATTTGCTCCTATGATACGGAATAGCCCACCAAAGATAAATCAATTGGCACTGACACAACAAAACCTAGACCAGCCCTCAACCTAAGCTCCAAATATCCCTGGTATTCCCAAGTAGAGGGATTGTATTAGTGAACCGTGGAAGGCAAAATTATTTGTTGAGGCAACGTCATCGAGCGGTCGCGTGACGGTTGACCCAATATGAGGGGCGGCGTGCGGCAGGGCAACCGGCATTCGGCATATTTTATTAGTACCGACCGAGGGACGCGACACGGACACGGCGCGGCGCGGGAGTGGCGACTCGCGACCACGAAACGAGCCTCAAGTAGCCGCCGTCATTGTGTTCCGCGCACGATGTGATAATTACTGTGATAATATATTCGCCTCAGGCTTCTATTACCACCGATCCGATCGATAGGTTTGTCCGTTTAAGTGGTTGTAATTTTAATATTTTATGATTCAGAGCTTCGACAGACTGGCGTTCACTGTCGCCGACCGTTTGGAGTGGTTGAACGAGTGATTTAATAAAGTCAAAGTAGATTTGTCTCCAATAGGAGCTTCTTCGCGCTACCACGGAATCCCAGTTAGAACCATTTAATTGACGCCTTAACGGTTTCTGTTTCAGGTGGCCATTGTGGGGAAGGAGTCTGGAACACGATCGTTCCAGCGCGTACGACGGCGGGTAGGCGACCGCGAGGTGCGGCATGGCATCGTACGCCGGCTATATATAGCCGAGCCGAGAGCGCAGCGCCGGCTGCCGACTCTGATTCACGCGCGGCCGGCGCCGAGTACCCACACTGCCACTGACGAGCACGGCGCTCGATAGCCGCGTAATCTGCAGACGATGCCCGCCGCTGCCCGCCACCGAGGACAGATAAGCTGGCTGGCTTTGCGTGCAGATCATCTTGCCCTTTTAAAATATGGAGCTCGACCGTTCAGATGAAGATAGGACGGCTCGTCCCACGATGATAATGGTCCATATTTCATTACTTATCAGTTGAGGATGAGAGAATTATACGCGTTCATATCATAAACCATCGTGTTTTGTAGAGTTGTTCGGATCGATATCATCCGTTGTTCACTTTTCGTAACCGTTTAAAAATTATAATTTTCCAATGATCCGAGTCCCTAACCAACGACGATCGTATCTGAAAGTGCCGTTACTCTAACCAAAACGACTTTAAAAAGCATGAAGCAAAACTTACAAAGACTAAAATTACACACGTGTATTCAATAGGTACCTACTGTAATATTTTGTTTGTCCTTATGTCTGAATTTCAATGTTTACGCAATGTTTCTATAAACAAAAATATACGTAAAAATCACTTTCCTACCTACCTACAGGTCAATATGGATATATATATATATTTATATATATATATATATATATTTATATATATATATATATATTTCCTACCTGCACATTATGTAAATGAGCAGCTCGCTCATTACACGCTCCAATAATCGTCGATCTCCCGTGCCGTACGGAATGAAAGGAAAAAGTTCAGTGAAGTAATGAGTGCAATTAACAACTAATTGCAGCGGGGCTGGGCTCGCGCGGCATTGTCCGCCGAGGACTAGGTAGGTAACTGTTCAGTGCGCGCCGGCCGCCGCGGGCCCTCTGGGACCACATTAGCAGGCCGATCGTAGTGTCGCTGCTTGCCACCTCGCCTTGAATCACCTTACGAAGGCCATTGACGAGTGTTCTTTACTGAAAATGAATAAGTGATCTCGAAAAACCGTCGACTCTCACTTAACTGGTAGTACAGTAGGTACTTGAGTATCATAATTAAACCTCATGCTACACCACACGTTTGGCAACAAATCACCACAAATTCATGTGAACATGAGAGCGTTTCCTTGAGCTTGGCGTAGATTTGTCCAGAGATCCGATGGAGTGCAAAATTAAAAAAGACTGCGAGGACCTACACCTTTGATGGTTCCAAACTTTGGGACTTTTCTGAATTTTTGAAGAAAAATAAGTGCAGCTATGCGATTTTTACCATATAATGCGAAGGTAGTTTTAGAGGTACCTAGATACTTTAATTTTCAGGTATGGGCCATCAGATACTACTTTAAGTAATACACTACACTATCATAGAGACAAACGTGGCATCCGGCATAACCACAGGGCATTACATTCGGATGTATAGCTCGTACGGAAAATAGCAATCTTCCAGATCATAGAACGAACCATCGAACCAAAATACGAGTAGGTACTCGGTCACTCGTCGTACACGCACCGCGGCACCGTCATAGAGGTGCTCGAAAAGAGACAGAAAAGGCTTGTTTTATGTCACTGCCACGGCTAAGTCTGAATTTTAAAGCACCGTTCGATAGCTCGATGAAAATTCCATAAACTATTGATTTTCCAGTGTAGGGTAGGAGGAGGTGACCCGGTCTAGCTGACCGGGTGGAGCAGACCGCGGGACAGCCGGGTGAGCCGGGTGTAGCTCCCTGTGATGAATATTCAGCGCGCGTCGCAGTTCTCAGCGAGGCCGCATTCAGCAGGCCGCCTGCTCCATATACTTGGCAAGGCCGCCCATCATTATAACGACCAGATATTTAACAACGACACTTTTCTTTGCAAACTAATGGCAGTCCATCTCAGCTACACTAATTTGAATCAAAGTAAATGTTCAAGGATTTCTTCGCTTCTTGTTATACTCTCGACAAGCTAATTAGGTATGTGTAATGAAGACGCAAGTATTATCTTGGTTATAGAGGAACTAGTTATATTAATTGATTCATACAAACAGCTAAGTAGTAGCGTAGGTACTGCTACGTAAGAAAGTTCTTATTTTTTGAGATTTCAGGATGACCCTTTGGACTTCTGCTTCAAAGGAACTTCTTCTTTTAAGAAATCACGTATTATATTCCACTTTTCGCCACGTATCTGCAATGTTATTACTAAAGTCTTGTAGATCAAGTATAATCACGGATAAGTCGAGTGGGCCAGGCGCCAGCGCCGGCGCTCGCTGCTGACATTTGTGGCACACATGTGTTCGGGGCGCAGACAGTTTGACAACGCTCTCAAAGTGCTTCTAGACGATTCTATAGGTTCATTGTTGAAAACCAACAGTTCACTCTCAACACAAGTTTGATAATGACGTTGAATAATGTCTTATCCGTGACGGTCGTACTGTCAAAGCCAATCACAAATCTTACCCATGGCAATCAATTAGCCCTATTTGTGTTCCGTACCACGAGATCTAAGAGCTCTTGTAAGAAATGCCCAATTTCTCTTTTGGCACAGTTAAACCGTGTCGAGCTTTAAGAATTTTTCTGGGCAATCGATTAGCACTGCCAAATTACCGAGTCAAACGAGACGAAACATCTTTATAAATTCTTTAAAATTATTGACCTGAACACTGTCACTAACAAGATGAGTAGAGATTTCCGCTGAAATATCAGGATGTTGGGTACGAGGCTGTCTCTTTCATTGTTTTCCTACGATTCGTCTAATCACTGTACGAAGCCGACATTGATACAGAGAAGCAAGAGTATAAAGAAAGCAAGTAAAGATCGAAGGGGTGTTGGCCATGGCGTTTGTTAGAAGCTCGCTCCATGAAGCGATTCCAATGTTTCTATTTATAGCACAGATAAGCGTGCATCTCGCGAGGTGTCGATGTGTACATTCTCACGAGCGCGCGACTCTCCCGACCGAAGAGATAGGAAGTTGGTAGAACGGCTATGTGAACGAGACGTGTCCTAGATTCTGCTTAACTGAACCCTAATGGAGGTCTGTGAACTTAGCGTTTGTACGCCAAAATGACCGAACCGATTGGTGTTGACCTGAAATAAGCGTTCAAGTTTCGCATCCAAAACACCTTCACCTAAAAAAAGGCTGTAAATCAAAATTTCATATCCAATACGGTTTGACCTCCCTACAGTATGAGTTGTCATATCGTAGAAGATGAACTTAAAGTTGTCGCACTGCTGTCAACTGATTGAGTGAGCGATCAATAGCGATAGAAACCGAGGAGCAGCGCCATGCTTCGGTGCCCTCGAATAACCACCACTACATTATAAGCGGAGGTAATACGCAATGTAACATAGCGCAGTATGCAATAATGCAAACAGCCCTATGGGGGTAACTATTGTTAGCAAGAGCTGATTTAAAACAATTTGTCGTTTCCTAACTACGAGGACGTTATCTCATAGGTATAATGTTATAAGAGGGGAAAGAAATGAATGTCTTATTTAATATAAAGAGCACTCGTTGGGAGATGCGTGGAGGCGTGGGCGAGAGGAAGCCAGCAATGACCGAGCCGCTCGCGACACTCCAGAATTACGTTACATCATTTATTCATTAACAGACGCGAAGGAAATGCTCTCGACGACGGAAACGTTATGTTACAGCTCAAAGACAATGGATTGTAGTGCCGCACTCGAGCCGCATGACACACATGAGTCCAGGGCCCTCTTCCCCACTGGACAGGGCTCCACGATCGAGTGGCGGCCTCTAGTTTCTGCTAGATCTTCAAACAAATACCCAAATTTATTTACAAAAAAATCAAGCCCTTATAGATTTTATTCCTACTTGCTGTTGTTAGTAGCTCTTCAATCATAGATATCCTACACTGTGAATGCTAAGAGTTACTTTTGTGGATTATGTTATGTAAACAACTTAATTAATAAGAGATGACTGAAATAATGAAAAATTAAATGTAGACGATTAATTATCATTTTTTTCTGATCTAAATTCTAAAGGGGCCCCATAATCCTATTGTGCCCAGGGCCAATAGGCTAAAGATGGCCCTGCGTGAGCCACAGGCAGCGACGTGCCTTGCAACTTGCACCTTGCACCGCTCCGACTGCGCGTCTGTGCGACTAGAGAGCGAGACTAGACTCGACCGATGACCTTATGATGGACAATTTAAAATGAATTAAATCTCATCACTGGCCACAATCTTAACTAGGTACTCACAATCTGCAAATTAACGTCGTAAGATATTACGCTATTCTAGAGCGTACTTGAGTGCCTGAAACTAAACTCCTTTCGACGTTGAAGTATAAACTATTGTGTTTGATGGATACGTAATAGTTAATACTTGGAAACTAATTTTCTTAATTATATCAGCTGGCCTCAAGAATTTTGACAGACTTTTAACGAGAAATATGTTATGGCAATTCATCAACAAGATTCAATGTAAGCTGCCGCAAAGCTCGTATAACTTATCTTCGAAGAAGCCATCAGCAATTACAATTTTCTTAGGTAGTATAATTAAGAGTTGACCCAGAGCCCGGCGGAGATAGGCACCTCTGCCTATCTCCGCCGTCCCAGCGTCGCGAAACAGTATGAGTTATGGGTTGCAGTGATTATTACATAAAATTTAACATCTGGGGGTTTACCTATTCGTTTCCTATTCATTGACAAAAAAAACGTTAAATTCTATGATAATTATGTAATCAACCTACCCATATTTGCTAGGCATGGTGGTCACGTGGTGTGGTGCAACGTGCAGCAAAATGCTGAGAATGATAAGCATAGCTCGCGTAATGAGTTGACTGACTAGTAACTGTTGCTATGATTTGCATTTGCAATTGTTTTTGCGCACCAACACCAATCAGTCACACAGTCACATCGCATCCTATACATGTGGAATTAATGTTTTAATTTACACTGCATTTGCATATCGAATACTATACTAAGTTAAAATTATGGCAACCAAAGCGCAATATAACTCAATGTCTGGCTTTATTGGCCCTAAATCTTCGCAACTATCAAACATACAACCTTTACTTTACAAGGCTTCATTTAGGATGTACCTAAGTACACAGAAAACATCCGTTAAGAAAGGATTTCACAGAAATCATAAGTTATTTAATAAAAAATAAAAAGTTATTTAATTTACGTAATACGTAACGTACCTACGTAAATTAACTAGTTATTCTAAAGTCGTTGTACGTGGTAATTTTTTGTATTTCGATTTACATACCTATCGGTCGATATAGAAAATGTTAATATAGCATTTTAAATGACATCGCTGACACCCTGAATGTGTATTATCAGACGGTGATTGATCAGCGGTATAATATTGTTGTATGAGCACGTGCGTCCGCGCAACAAACCACTTGCGATCGGATCGTGAATTCGTTGCGGCGATCGCGCGCTCCCAATGACTGCGTTTCGTCGGATAATGACCGCTCGACTCTCGGAGGAGCTCCACAGGAATATTCCGATCGCTTTTGCGGTCTACGCGATAGGTATTTATAATAGCGGCCCCGCAACTTTGCAGATTATTATACGTTTCATGTGCGTTCAATCATCCCATAGTAATGTAGAGCACGTGTTCTCTGTGAGCTGCCATGTTGTATGTTTAATAAAAAATTTGAAAGTAAAAAATATGTTGCCGGCTAGTAACGTGGAGTAGGTATTTCATTAAAGCGAGTACCCGATTCAATATTAAAGACGAATGCGGGCTGGCAGACGCGGGTGGGGCGGGCGTCAGCGCGGGCTTGCGCGGGGCACATTAACGGAATAAGAGGGAATTTCTCACCGAACGTAAACAGCCGAACCCGATCCAGATGCGAAATATCAAACGGCCGGAACCGCGCCGCCTCGCACTCCATCGCCTATAGTGGCCTATACTATAAACATGTAGCCTATGTTTACCTACAATGTGCTGCCAATAGGTTAAATCACTTGCTTGGTGAATTTAAGAATAGCACTTGTATAAATTCAGAAATGATCAAACTAGCTGTAGAATCTGACTGTTAGTTACCTATAAAGACTTGGCCTTAGCCTACCAAACAGGGATTACAATACAACCTCTTTGAATCAACCATGTCTGGGAACAAAGGAATCCCTTATGACACTTGGGTATCACTTAATTGATAAACATAAAGCCTTAAACTTCTGTTACCGTTTGGTACAGTTAGATATCAACTAGTACTACTTAATATTGTATGTATCTAACTTGTAATGTTGTCCTTACCATTTCTCTTCAATTTTATTGCAATGGGTTTAAACTTTGTAAGAATTGAACATTAATATTGCTTTTCTTTTATTAATTCCATTAATGTGTGACATTTCAGACTAAAATAAATACAACATTGAATATTCTAAACGGTATAACAAATAACAGACTACACAAAAAAGAACTTGAGAAAATGTAATAATTTCTGCAAAGAAGGTATTCATACTCTACATACCTAGTTAATTTGTAGACTTAATAGCTTTGACCTTTCCATCAATGAGAGCCAATTATTATGAATCAATTTGCTTACATCACCCATTTAAAACAGAAATATTGCCCAGACACCATAATGCAACACACACACTAGGACAACATTATTTAATTTTGTTATTTGCAGTTATAACTATGTTTCTATACCTCACAGGTTTAAGTAGAGTAGTGGCTCTCAAGTGGTGCATCTGGGATGCTGTGTGAACACATGTGTGGAATCTCCCAAGAAGAACAAGGCTGTTGTTATGTGAAGGTGATTGCAATGTTGACACATGCTTGTTGCCCATTGCCATAAAGAATGGTTTGATTGCCATAATAAGAAAGCTTTGTACATATTGATTTATTTTATTCAATGTCAAAAATAAATTTACAAGAAGTACAAATCAGTTTAAAACTCATAGATATAATGATAGGGAAGAGACCAAACGCTTGAGATTAAAATAAACAACCATTAAACAAACAATTTTAAAATTTAATTTTTTTAACTTACCTTGGTTAGGTTAGGCCATTTTGTTACAAATAAGAACCTAAAGTTAGATAAGTGGTGATAGCCCAGTGGCACACACCAACGACTTTGTAATTGTTCAATTCAATTTAATTAGTTACAACTGACAGGAACCTAAAGGCATAAAATTAAACATAGTTTTAGTGAATCAGGAGACAAGAACATGGCAGTGTCTAGTATTTATGTTGATCTTTCTTCCTTATGAAACAGCCAAGTCACACATTTAGAGTAGGGTCGTAGGGTCGTAGGGCAGGTAGTGAATGTAGGGTCTAGGGTTTGTACAGAACTTAATATTGGGAACCTATTATCAGACTGTTTAACTACAAACTATAACAGGAACAAAAGTATATTTCATAAACTTCAGCATACAATAATCAATACAGTAACTTTTAGTAAGTTATTTAGTAAGCTCCTTCTTGACCAAACCTAAAATTAGACGGTTTCATAAAATTCACATAATATGGCAAGGGTAAGTCTGTTCTTCTTAAATTCTTAATATTGACAATAGGTCTGCCAGTGAGAAACCAACAGTTATTTAAATATTGAAGTCAGTGGAACAGTAATGATACATAATATGATGTAAGCTACAGTACTAAAATTGGGTTCGAAGGGTTTCAGGCAGCAAGAAATTCAATCAAATCTACCTATTATTGAAGCTCCAGCTGGGGCCATATTTTTCAGACTAAAATTTCCGACAAAAAACTTTACTAAATTATTTTATGGTTCAGTTACAAAACGTAACATGCAACTTTCGTATATTACAGGAAACATCTCATATAATAGTTAAGAACTGGATGATGAGAAGCTACGTTCGCTTCTTTGGACGATACTTTCAAATTAAATAACGGTATAGCAGTAGACTCACTAGCGAAGGCGGCGAGCTTCCTGGTGGAGCCGAGGCGCTTCATCGGCGTGCGCGGCTCCAGATCGCGCTCGTCCAGCGCGGGCTCCGCGGCCGGCGGCGTGGCTGCGCCCGCCGACATGCCTGCGCGCTCCGCCCCCGCCGGCGCTGCGCCCGCCACCACCTCCAGCTCTACCGCATTCACTTCACGCACTCCACACGCGATTCCACTGTGCACCGATGGTGCACCGCATTCGGTACTATCACTGCAGTTTCGAACGCTGCTTCGATTCAACGGTCCCGCTCGGTGCTTTACGAATAGATTTCCAGAAAAATGACTCCTCGGGGTTCATGCGTCCGGTTCAGCGGCCTAAAATAACGACTGAAACTTAATATTTGATTCACGGCGGTTTGTAGTACGAAATTGTCTAATAATCTAAGACGTTCTAAGCGTGCATTGTTTGATTACGATCGCAGAAAACCTATAATCACATTTCACACAAAAAAGGTACAGTTTTAATTTATGAAGTTAAGCTCGCTCCTTTGTAAAGTAATGCACGAGTGCAATAAGTGCACGAATAAAACTTCAATCACTGCACGCACGCACACAAGCCGCTAAAGCTAAAACCAAACAGAAACAAATGAAATTGAAATGAAACAATCAAACAAAAACGAACGAATGAATTACTGAGTGAGACTGAACGAATTACGGAACTGACTCGATTGACTCAATCAGTTCAATCACAGCCAATCGTCACAGTCTTTATAGAACGAACGAATTAATTTGACACTTGATTGACAGAGACCGAGACCGGTACAAAACGGATTGGGTTTTGTAGTTTTGATCATTTTGTTCTTTATTATTTACATAAAAATATTTAAAAGGCATCGGAATGCCTTAAATCAGACAAAAAATTTCACCTATGTCGTAGAAACGTAATCAAACGTACACGGTTCAGACTATTGTCATCATGTCATAACCAATTCATAACCCCAGTAGCCTTTTTCCGCTTCCGTCTTCGCTGATGATTTGTTTTGTTTCACCGACCCCTGCCTGACCCCACCATAAAACGAATGAACTCACGAGGAGACTGATTTCCTATTTCCTAGTTAAATTATGTCCTTACTACCTACTTCGAGAATATTACGAAGTTTCAGGCTATGCAGGTTTCCTGACTTTATATTTCTTTACTGTTACAGGTGAGGTTTAGAATATTATTTTATGTTTTATTTTTTTATAAGTGGTAATTTAGGTATATTTGTTAGTTATTATGTACTTGGTTTTTTGTTAATTCCAAGTGATAATTAATTATTACTAGATTTCCATAATTATAAAGCAGTCGGGTAAATAAATAACACTCCACACTCATAGTCCAGCATTGACCCACATTAGAATTTTTCGTGTCGAGGGTGCTATAGACTCACGAATCCACGCCAGCTTTGAATTGAACTGAGGACACTATAACGTTACACTATTTGATGCTCTAGTCGGTTTAGACATCATTAAAGCAGGTTCTCGAGGTTCATAATTGAGTACCTAAAAAGATAGGGTGGTAAATAAAAAGCAAGGAATGAATTGTAAAGTATTTATTGTGCATGTCAGATACGAGTCTGTTACTGTTAGGAGTAGAGGCGGAGCGTGGCGTCGGCGCCGGCGACCAGCAGCCAGGGCTGCGCGGGGTGCCAGCGCGCGTCCAGCGCACACAGCGAGTCGCGCGGCGTGGGGCCGCGCAGCTGCTTCAGCGGCACCAGCAGCGGGTTCTGCAGCAGGTCGCTGCGCACACACACACACACACATAAGTAAAGTTATCCTTCACATTCATTGTCTCGTATTAGGATTCCCTGTGTCGTGGATGCCACAGACACTACACAGAAGACAAGAACACACACACCAAACAGAAACAGAAATTTAATTTTATAATTCCAATTTATGCTCCACTGGGAATCAAATCAAAGACTCTCCGCATAGCACATTGACAGCTCAACATTTAACCACAATAAATCTGTTGTATTTGAGTTGCAAACAGGCATCCAGGAGACCTGATATTCAGTCCAACCTTAAAAAAGGGGAGGAAATAGTAGGAATTCTATTTGAGGTTGTATGTAGATGCATTGTTCATTTTCAGTAAAGTAACTATGCTATGCCCCCAGACAAAATTCGATAAGAGCATGACGGTAAGTTCTTTAGAAAAAGTCAAGTTGATTTACTTGTAGACCATGCCATGGTAGACCACAATGTACTTGTCGTCGCCGGCGGACGCGAACAGCGGGTAGCGGCGGTGGAAGGCCACGGCCCGCACCGCGCCGCCGTGCAGGCGCAGCGTCTGGTAGGGGCTCGACGACAGCTCCAAATCGAACCTGTCAAAGTACATAATGTCAGTTAATATCTTTGATCTTTTTGCCAGTAAATTCATCAAGGCAGAGAGTAGGTCTTCATTATTATCCAATCCAAATTGTGGTAAAAGTGAAGGAAAATATCGCGAGGAAACTGGAATGCTCGAGAGTCCTCCACGATATTAAAGGCATGTTTGTCCATCGATCCGCATAAGGCCACCGGCCACCTCGGTCGACGGCAGCCTACATCCTTCTCATTGCGAGCGGAGAGCCGAGACGCCGCAGCGGGCTCACCAGATGCACTTGCGGTCGTAGGAGGCGGCGAGCAGGTTGTCGCCGGCGGGGTGCAGCGCGAGCGCGGACAGCCACTGCGCGCCGGCCCGCAGCTTGCGCACCAGCTCCTGCTTCACCAGGTCGTACACGCGGATCACGCGCTGGGTCTGTACACATCAATATGTTACTGTTACACTGACACCTTGTATACAGTGACAGATAGCGAAGGAGTAAGGTGATATAGGTGTATAGTTACAGCGACGAAGAGCAGCGGCTTGTGCGTGTGGAAGACGGCGCACTGCACCAGCCCCTTGGCGCGGCGGAAGGGCAGCAGCGAGCGCCGGCGCGACAGCTGGTGCACGGCCACCGCGCGCGCGCCGCCGTCGCGCACCGTCGCCACCACGTAGTCGCCCCTCGCGTGCCACGACAGCTGCAGTGCACGTACAACACGCTATTATTAGCACACCTATTTTTTTTACATTTGTCCATTTCGGGGTGTCTATTTTAATTTGCGATTTAAAAATAACGTAGGCATCAAACCGTCATTAAGTGCTGAAACAAATTTCTAGTCACCGTAGGTAGGTCATCCGATTCTATCGTCATAAATACCTAATACTTATCAGGGAAGATCACGGTGCGTCGATGGCTTTAAAAGAAATATCTAGGTACGTTCCCTTTAAAAAATCCTTTGTCATAATCCTACCGATCGATGAGTGGTAAGGCGCTCTAGTGTTTTTACTCTATTGAGTTGAACTCTGCGTGTGCCTGCGTGCCTTCCGTCTTGTTCGTAATAACGAGAAGGGGCCTCACGTGCTGCAGCGGGTTGAAGTGCGTGACGACGACGCGCACGCCGCGCGCCCACTGCTCCGCGTCGGGCTGCGACCACTGCACCGCCGCCGCCGTGCGCTCGTCCACTGTAAACGAACAAACGTTACGTAATACCTACTCGTATGTACTACGCAAATATCTGTACCATATCTGTGACCCACGTGTGATTATCGGTCTGCAACTCTGGATCATCTATTGTCCATTTGTGTTTAGAAAATGTCGACGTATCGATTCCACTGCAAAGTAAAGGCGTTTTCATAATGGAATTAAATTTAATAACTGTATTTTTAAAAACAACATGCACGAGCTCGTGTTTTCATCGCCCCTCTTTTAAAAGTCAATTTATACTAAGCTTTATAATTTAAAGTAGGTCAAGAGGCGCGGCTTGGATGAGTGACATCGATGAGTCCCCAGTTGTAAACACGTACGGACGAGTGTCAACATTAAGAAGCACGTGTAGAAGGTGGAAGGTGGAAGGTGGAAGGGTACCGACTGGCGACATCGTGCGCGGGCGGCGGCTCGGCCAGCAGGTCGTCGGTGGCGGCGGCCACGCGGTGCGCGCCCACGCCCGCGCCGGGGTTGAGCAGCAGCAGGCGCCGGCCCACCGCCGCCGCCACCAGGCTGAGGCCGGCGGCCGGCGTCCACGCCACGCGCACCACGGCGCCGCCCAGCGCGATGGTGCGCAGGCAGCGCGCCGTGCTCGTCTCCCACACTGCGACACGACACAGCATACGCACCGTTAACGCTATCACACAGACACCGGCCGGTACCATGAAAGTGGCAAGAATGAATCTTTTCTCTCCTTCAAAGTTATAACATTACCAAATTATTAAAAAATCAACATACCCTACTATAACGATGAAGAAATCCATCAAGAAAAAATCTGACATAATAATATAGCTTCTTTATAATGTTTTCAAAGATTTACAAGGCCAACAAGAGCCACATCAGGTCGCAGTAGCGGTAGAGCGGGTACAATTTGTCTCAATGCTCACGAGTTCCCTATCTTGCGTCTCTAAGGTCTCACTCTACTTGCCTCTTACGGTGCCGTCGTCGCTGCCGGAGACGATGTACTGCCCGGAGGGGTCGAAGTCCACACTCCTCACCAGGTCCTCGTGGCCCTCGAACTTGAGCGCCTCACTCGTGGGGAAGGGCTGCAGATCTCGCGGGGACGGCAGCTTCGGAACCAGATCCTCGGGACTGATAGTCAACTGTTGAAGTAAAATTTAGAAACCCTTCTTTATTTTATCAACAAATGATATATTTGTATGTTTCATTCATATAACAAGTATAATATAATTTAGGAATGAAATATTTTGTTCCTTGAATTTACGATGTGTTTATATGTGAGTGTACTTATAGAACATCTTATCTTTGAATGAATGCAAGCCTACAGTGTTTATGTGATTAGGTGATATAGGCTCACCCGCATCTTGACGGCGCGCGGCGCGAGGTAGAGGTCGAGGCAGCGCAGGAAGCGCTCGCGCACGAAGCGCTCGTAGGCGGGCACGGCGCGCAGGCTGGCGTAGCGCGTCGGCAGGAACGTGTACTTGCGCTTCCACGGCGTCTCCGCCAGCTTCTCCCACTCTTTCATCTGTTCACGACGGATTCAACTGATACTACCGATACTGATACTCACTCACTCATAATAAGCATTTTATTATTTACGTTTGTAACGACATTCATTTCCGCCAACCCGCACCAGGCTAGCACGGTGGACCGAGGCCTGCATGCCTCTCATTGTGAGGATCATTAATGGGGTTACAGATGAGGATAGTAGTGTTGTGGCGGCAAGAGTGACGTGATGAGTTACTGTGGGAGCCGACCGACCGACCTACCTCCTTGTTGTCGAGCAGGTACTCGGGCGGCGGGTTGTAGCTCTCTGCGTGCGAGGGCAGCGCGCGGCGCGGCGCGGGGATGTGCCGCTGCAGGCCGCGCCGCGCGTCCTCCCCCTCGCCCCCCTCGCCGCCCTCCGCCGCGCCCCACAGGTTGTAGAACTGCCGCTCCTGCCACATACGTCATACGTCACATCGACCACTAAATATTTACTATAAAACTGATTAAATAAAACTTTACATGTTACGAACTCAAAACTCAAACTCAAAAGCTTTTTATTCATTAGTAGGTACAATTTGTGCCCATAATGAAAGTCATGCAGATAAATAATACATTCTACGTTCACCCGCTTCGATCCCCCCTCGGGCGAAACGTAGACTGGGAGAAAAAAGCGGGCGGAAAAAAACTCCCAGCGCTCATCGATTTGATTCCATTCATGGTAATTCAGATATAATCCTCGAGCGCAGCCGACCTTACTTATGTTTCTCCATGATACTGAATCGCTAAGTTCAGAAAGTATCGAGACTCGGTCGGTCAAACAGAATCACAATTTTCTAAAATCAGTTGTAGGCTAAGAATATGTCGACGCGCAGACAAGGCTACAAGTGTACCGACCTTCTTCTTCCTGCGCTCGTGCGCGATCTGCTTGCGCGTCTTGGTCCAGCCCATCTTGAGCGCGTGCACGATGCGCGCCACGCGCAGCCGGTCCGAGCGCGACGGCAGGAAGGACCGCTTGTGCTCGGGGAAGGCGCGCAGCGGCGTCGCCAGCACCTCGCGCGAGAACCACTCCACCCACGGCTGGGACAATAGTTAAGCAACGGGTGTGTATTAACATGTTACTCATGCTACATGCGACAGCTAAAGTCTCATGTTGAAAGGTGGCAGAGATACCCATGTTTAAAAAATATTTTTCTTCACTCTGTATTCCCTGCCTGGCAGTCTAACCCTAGATCCTGCCGAGCAGAGTATAGTAGTGATGTAATGTGTCGATACAAAAATCAATGAAATCTATTAATTGTAAATTTTTATACATTATGAGATTCACAAAAAAATGTATTAAACGAATGTTAATGAGATTTGGTATGTATTTTACAGTGATGTACCGTAAACTGATTCATGGACACTGGACATGGTCCTTTATCATAAATTAAGGAAAGTTTAGTAGAGAGAATAGTGCAAGAGCAGCTCACCTCATATTCCTCGTGTGCTGCATTGGGCACCTGTCCGGCCCGTATCCTCTCTATGAGCTGCAAGTCCTCCTTGGAGAGAATGACATCCTGCCCCGTCGCTGGGTCCTTCACTGTGCGCCAGAACTCTGGGTCTTCACACTTTCTGCAATGGCCAGCCAAATTTATAAGTTTTTTAACATACTACCAATTCACATTCAACAAATTTAGTATCAGTAGTGCCTTGAATCATAATCTCACTGCTTCAAATTGTTTGTTTGTTTTTAACCCATTAATGACCCACTACAGGGTCGGGTCTCCTCTCACAATGAGAGGGATGTAGGCCGCCGTCCACCACGCTGGCCTACTGCGGGTTGGTGGACTTCACATGCCTTTGAGAACATTTTTTTTTTGTGAACTCTCAGGCATGCAGGTTTCCTCACGATGTTTTCCTTCACCGTAACAGCAGGTGATATTTAATTTTATAAATCGCACATAACTTTTTTACAAAGTCATTGGTCCGTGCCACTGGGATTCGAACCCAGACCCCTCGATTCGAGGTCGAATTCTAAGCCACTGGGCTATTACCACTTACTGCTTCAAATTACTTTGCAAAAAGTACAGATTGTATTAAATTAAAAAAATATGCACTATTTCCATTTTTAGAGACACATAAAAATATTTTTGGTGGAAAATAAGTTAGTCTTTTTATAGTGAGAAATAGTACTAACTTAAGGAACTCATCGATCTGATCGCGCTGCGGCGGCTTGGCGATGCGTCGGCCGTCGAGGTCGTACCCGATGTGGGAGTACTCGTTGTACCACCACATGGGGATCTCCCCCACTGTGTTCACTCTGTCTTCTTCGTCTGATGTGTCTCCGGACTCATATTCATCTGTTAGAATACACAAGCTTTTTCTTAATACTGAACAACAACACTGTTGTGTATAGAAGTTATAGTCGTAACTTGCCCTAGGTACCTCACTTACTGCCACCCTTAATCCCGCCTTGATGCATTAAATGTTCATGTTTTTTTATTTTGATGCAACTATCTCAGTTTTCCGTTATTGATACTCAGACAGACAATGAGATGAACTTATGAGTTTCAGACAGATATACAAATTACATATTGTCCACTGGATTAAAAATATTAAAATAAGAAGTTTCGCCTAGTTGCAGAAAAAACACAGATAAAAGTTATAACTAAATTGCAACAAACCTTTCTGTTGCACAGGCTCTGTGTGCATGCTTGCTTCCTTGATTTTGTCTGCCAATATATCAATACTTTTTGCAGTCTTATCCACATTCTTTGTATTTTGTTGTTTAGGTTTTTGTTTCTTCTTCGCATTGCTACTCTTGACTAAGTTTTCTGTAGTCTTTGATTTCTTTGTGGACTCGTCACTGGAGCCTGAAGGTGTAGGAGCAGGCCCCGACTCCGCCCCACTGTCTCTGCTTCCTGCATCGTCACTATCAGTCTCGATTGCTTCCTCATCATCATCATCATCATCATTACTGTCATCCTCTGAATCTTCAACTTCCTACAGAGAGATTTTAGATGAACATATTATATGGGATAACAAAATAACAGGTAATATGCTATAAGGTATGCTATAAAAGTAAGGGCATTATTTGAGAGCAATTGCTTAAAAGGTAGGCAGTATGGTACCACCAATAGTCTCACAGTGCAACCCCTAAAGCCTCTGCTGTACTTAAAGTGCTGAATAGAACTTTCAAACTCATGAAACAAAAATTAATTAAGAAACAGTTTGATGGAGTTGAGTAAACCTAAGAGATATTTCATTCAAATTTTTGAAGGTGGTTTATCAGATGCCTTCATAAAATTATCCTTTCCCATATTACATTTGTTACATATGGCATATTTTTTACTTACTGAAGATCCGCTCACTTCCTCCTCTTCTTCATCATCACCTAAAACTGAATCTGCACTGTCGTCAAACACAACCTCCTGTAAAAAGAACAGCACCACCTGTAATTTGGTAATCAACAAATCTGGAACCCCTTCTACCAATGTTGAGAGATATATTTGTTGTATCTGTTATTAGTAGTAGTGGAAAAAATCAGATAAAAATTGAAAAAATGTTACAAGTTTATGGAATACTATAATAATAATAATAATTACAATCCTACAAATGCAGCAATCCAACAACTATTGCAACTATATAAACAAAATATAAACTTGAGAGGTGTCAAAGGGACACCCGGATGGAACAAAGTTCATGACATAAATGACAATGTCATTACAACACTTGTCATGACAGCAAAAAGTGTTGTTACAACTTTAAGTCTTAATTTTTTCCATCTAGCCCCCTTTCACAACACGCAATAAGGAACTTTGTTCCAATAATCATCAAAAGATTAAGTAAAGGAACATAACTTTATTTCCTTCAGCCTTAAAATTGCTATGCTATTATTTCATTGTTGCTGTAAAAACATGCACAATTGCAATTCTTTTTACTTTATTCATGCCAAATGGCAGGCAAAGAGACTGACAGGCCACCATGTCACCATGGACTTGTATAATACATACACATACATGTCATAACCTTGTAAATTAGGTAATCTATATGTACAAGTGTGAGTTACTCTCAGTAGTTTATTTTACAAAACCCTGAAACTATGTATACTGACATCTTGCTCAGCATCAGACGCAGGTCCCTCTTCGGGTTCGGAGTCGGTGGCGTCGTCGCCGCCATCCAGCTCTCCAGCAATCAAGTCCTCTTCATCTGAATCTGTAATCTCCTGCAATATAATAAAGCAATACACGAGTAGTATAGAATTCGTTAGTACTTACATATCTATCAATACACAGGAATGAAAAACGAGATATTACTTTTTCTGTAGTATTTGAAGATACGTCGGCAGATTTCTCGTCCTTTAATTTTCGTTTAACTAGACCAGCTCTAAATGGAGGCATTTTTATTTGTATCACTCATCGAGACATTACTTTCCTATGGTACAGGGAAAATTAAAATGCTTGGTCGAGGACTATATACAGCAAGTTTTAGTTAATTCCAATAAAATCTAGAGAAACATATTAAACAGCCGGGGAAATAAATAAAAGTTGCACGTGTTTTTGTCACTTGAAATCTTCTCAGCTTCTCACATACTCACATGGGAAATTATTGTCAAAGTCAATTAGTCAAATGTCAAGGTGGTTTTGACATATTAGTTTACGTTCTAAAATCGTCAACTGCTAGAAGTAAAGAATTACACGGAATATTAAATCGTAATTCGTATTAATATCATAGTAAATTCAAATTCTTAAATATACAAAATTAAAAAGTGATAAAATATAATTATCATATAATAATCCATAGTGATAACAATACATATTGTAATGTAAAATTATAAAAAAAAATAGGTAGAGTGCAGTACGTGTCTATTTTTTTCTGTGAATTTTACCGGTAACGACTGTAATGACTTATGGACTTACTATTATATATCATGACTTATTAGTACAAAAATTTAAATTATTTTGGTAGGTAATGCCTTTTATTCAAGAACTATGAAATTAAAGAGTGATACGCTAAATCGCATTGTGCTATTTATATAGAGAAATAAAAATAAAAAATAATTGACAATGACATTGACAGCTGATTTAAAATTTAAGGTTATGTTTAGATTAGAGAAACTTATTATGTAAAAATCGTAAAAAAACTAATAAAAACATTGCGAAATATTAACTTTTAAGGTTTTAAGTCGTATTTAATTGTATTGACGTAACTAGAATGAACTGTGCTTAGTTGTAACGCATATTGTACTTCATTGCAATGTTTCGAAATTTATTTAAAGTCCTCGAACCAGTTAGAAATAAGTTGGTGTGTTTAATTTTTTTACTTCTCTTGTTTGATTAAGACACTTTTCACGTAAAAAAATATTGAATCTTATTCAAATATTCTTAGAATTAACACTTCGGTTGTTTCGGATTAAATAGATATAATTAAATTACTTTGACAGTCGCGTGCAGTCGGCGGCGGGGCCAACGGAGCTCCGGGCGCGTTCGAGCGCAACGCCATCAGCAAGGAGCAGCAGCTTACGGAGGTGCTGAAGCGCTCGCTTCCCGGCATCACTTACGTCAGCGTCCAGGACATCTCCGGGGGATGTGGAGCCATGTTTGAAGTAAGCAATATTATGCTGTTTACAAGTTATAATCTAACTGGCATTTGTGCTATGAGTAACACATTTATTGTCCTTGGGACATTGTTTTAAATGTCAAGTAGTGAGGGAAGGGAGGTTTAAAGCATTATGCTCATAGTTTTATCATAATAATACCATGTACTTTGGTTCTACTATAATGAATGTGCTATCAGATATTTCTTATTGTTTTTAGATAAGTATAGAAGCCAAAGAGTTTGTGGGGTTGTCTCGAGTGAAACAACATCGGCTAGTGACAGATTCATTGAAGAGTGAGATTGCAGAAATGCATGGCATTCGGATTCACACCACACCACCACAGCCTGATTAGGAAATATACATTTCTTTTAGTAAGGGGCAGTAGGGCCCACAGAGGCATAGCTTTATAGACATGTCTTTGTTATTATTTGTAACTTGCAGCTTACAAACATAACTTCGAAGATCTATCATTGCAACATCAGCATCCCATTCATTGCTACTCCCAAGTTTCATGAAGCCATTGCATTTCACATGGATTTACTGTGTGAAATTATGGTGGATTTGGTTTCTAAATTTGCTGCAATGATGGGAAACATAGCTGGGCTGTTTGGTGTATTTGTAAGCGTCTAGTAAGCTATACCTCTGTGGACAGTGACTGCCTGTGTTCCTGGAGGTCAAAGGTTGGACTGTAACATGCTGATTGCATAATTTGTTATGATAACAGCATTGAATTTAAATTTGTTATTGGATTTTCTATAGAATATCAAGTACAATTTTATTTAAAGCAAAGTTATTTATTTTTTGTTATAATTACTTTCTAGCCTACCTGTCCAAACTATTGTAATTATTGTTGTCTATAAATATTTTGGTTTCTATGTGTTAAGATTGCTCTTGGGTTTCTATTAGTACAATAATTATGAATTTTAAAATAGAGTACTATATTTTTGTGATATTAGATAGTTACAGAAATAAACTGTTGCAATCTTTTATGAATACTTTATCTATACTTATATTACATAATAAAACCCATACTGTAGAAAAATAGCCTTTTATGTTGGATTGAATAGTGCTATATATGCAATGTAATTAATAGAAAGTAACAAACAATAAAACAAATGTCATAAATGCATCTATGTATTTACAAAATTCTATTTGATTCATCTTATTTTACATCAAACATCTTTATTTATCAAAAATAAAAAAACTGCCATCAAAATCTTCACACCTTTGTGGATTTCAATTTTGGCAAAACCTTTCAAATGTCCTTTTTTATAGAAGAAACTACATATCTGGCTGTAAATTGGTATTGTCACAAGGAAGCTTCACAAACAGCATCTTTACATACATGGTTGTAAATAGAGCTCATAAGATTGTTAAGTAGATTCCACTATCTCCTAAGGATTAAAATAATTGTCAATCAATTGCTGCCTAGCTGCATCATTATGCTGACCCTCAGTACTGGGACCTTCAGCATCAGGAATATCCGCCAATTTGCTGGGCACATCAACATCAGGTTCTACATCATCGATATTGTGTAACCTGCAGATGTTATGTAACACTGAAGTTGCTATAATAATAGCTTGTGTGGTCTGTAAAGCTACACGTAGCTTTAACGACAGCACAGGGAAACGTGTCTTCCAAACACTGAAACATCTGAAACATAAAGTTATATTTACATGACTGGCCAATATGGCAGGATGTGAAGGTGTAAGTAGAATGTAATGCAATATATATGCCTTTCAATAGTGTTTCTAGTTTTCATATGTGCCTCATTGTACCGAAGGTCTGCAGGAGTTGAAGGATCGAGCAGAGGTGTTAAAAGGTATGATGTGCATGGATATGCACTATCCCCAACGAGCCATCTATCGCCAAACACCCCATCTTCACATTGTACTGAAATAACCATCTATTATAAGCTACATTATAACTACATATTTACAGTGACATATTATGCCTCCATCAATCAATTCATTCAAGAAATTAGGAAAATACCTTTTAGCTCAGAGTTGATAAATATAGTAGCATCAGGAGTGGAGCCAGGCCAGCCAGCATCAACGTTCATCAACAACAAGTCAGCATTGCACACGGCTTGAACATTGATTGAAAATACACCTTTTCTATTTCGAAACTCTCCTCCCATAGTTGCATCTGTAAATAAAAATATAATAAATAAGTATGTGCAGTTCATAAGGCAAACTTGGCACACAGTGGTGCAAAAATGTGTGGGGGGCATGTTCTAAGATTTTTAATGAAATAATTAAGTAAATAATAAATGACAAAAATGCAGATGGCTGAATCCACAAATTTACTAATTTTAATTGACTCCGCATTACACTTACACATTTACTTCAGTGGGTGAACTTTGGAAACTAAACAAAAGTATGAGTACAAAGTACAATCATACACTTATTATGATTACTTACCTGGGGACTGAATAGGAACATGTGTACAATCAATAACACCATAAACTCTTGGAAAACCAGCAATTTTATGAAAACTGTTTTGGGTATTTTCCAAAGGTTTCACATATTGTGGGTATAAACCTGATATGGCCCTAGAAACATCGGCCACAATTCGGCCAGCAGTGGCTTTTGATACACCAATAAAGTCTGCAGCCGACGAAAGCATTGTTCCCAGGGCGTAAAATCTCAATGTGAGCAGTAATTGATGTAGCGGTGATACACCATTATTTCTGAAATATTAATATGTGGGTACAAGATACTGAAGGTGGGAATGTCATTTGTGTAGGCTGGACCTGGACATAACTATGGCATAAGGCAGCTGCCCTGCATGACTCATGCACTAATAGGATGTGTGTGAGAGTGAGTGTTCTGGGCCCATTCTGGGGCAAAATGAAGAAATTGCCTCCTAGACTGATGCTGTTTGAAAGTGAAGATTATAAAAGCACTATGGAAAATGATGGAAAAATAAATAGGTAAGTTGGAAGGTAGGTACCTTGAACTTGTGACTTTTAAAGCTGGAGTTATTTTCAACAACACTTCATTAACAGCCGTTTTATTCAGCCTAAATCTTAATATAAATTCAGATTCATCCAGTGCGGTCATGTAGTTGATTCGAGCGTTACATGGGTAATGTTTCAGTTCAACAGGTTCAACTTGTTCAACTGATACATCAACAACCTCTTCGGAGTCGGAGTCAAACGTATAGTCATACTGGCAGTCAAATATACCGGCTTCAAACATTTCGTTATCACTGTCGTCGCTAAATAATTCCATTATTTAGGTAGGTACCGTTTAGGTTTAATACGATTTGACTGACATAATATAATACTAACATTACTAACTAACCATGACTAAATCAGATATTGGTTTTTTGTTTGTTTGGTTCTCAGAACAATAAACTAAGTATTATTTGTTCTGAAGAATCTGATTCTGAGGTGTAGTTAACAGTCTTGGGTTTTTTTTTGTTATTGGTTGGTTTTGTTTGAATTGAATTTTGATTGGGAGTTTGGACAAAATTCTTTCTGACTGACAACTAATTCAGTTTGATTGATTGTACCATTGGATTGAACTATTAATATCAATCGATCTGTCTATCTCGTAATGCCAGCCATCCATACATCTACAAGTACTTGTGCATTTGTGCAAGTCTATTAAGCTATTATTTGCGCAAAGACTTGATTTCATATTTTAAGGTATCGTACAGCCATCGAGTAGGTACTTTTTAAACAGTTTAAACCATGGTTTAAACACTTTTTTTTTTTACAGCGTAATCCACACCCCCACACTGAGCCGCCTAGCTGTCACTGTCATTTTGATTATTTTTTTCTTTTAGTTGCAAACAACATGGCGCTCAACTTAGTTGTCAAGGTTCATCCCGTAGTTTTGTTTCAAATCGTTGATGCCTACGAGCGTCGCAATGCAGATTCACACCGTGTTATCGGTACCCTACTCGGTAATTTAAAATTTTACTTATTTTCTGCTTCATTCAAAATATGTGCCGACGTCATGTACATAACCTATTCTGTGCTTGTTTTGGTCCTGTAGGTTGTATTGCTGCTAGTTTTTCTGATGTTTCGGTCCTTCTACATCTCCGAAGTGTTTCGTTTTATTTCAAGAGTGATGAATAACCATGTGACATTTACGTCGGTTATATTATATATCCAGGGACGTCGGACAAGGGGGTGGTGGAAGTGACGAATTGCTTCTGCGTGCCTCACAAGGAGCACGCCGACCAGGTGGAGGCCGAGCTCAACTACGCCATGGACGTGTACGAGCTGAACCGCCGCGTCAACGCCTCCGAGAACATAGTTGGTGAGGAAATCATTTCTGCAATATAAAATTTGTCTAGTGGTCTTTATAGAAAGTATTAGGTGTAGTTACATTTACAATTAAAAGCAATGAAAACTTAATACCTACTTTGATAACTGAACACCTGGCAGCTGAATACAGCTTAGGATAAAAATTCATATTGTGTTCTAAGAAGATACTATTATCATTAAACTTGTTGAGTGATGTGATGCTATGTTTTTATATTAAAAACATAAGGCACCCTTCAAATTAAATAAGTGGTGATATTGATAATACAAGTGTCTAACTAATGAGTTGTTCCAAACACTATAGGATGGTGGGCAACTGGCAATGAGGTGACAAACCACTCATCAGTGATCCACGAGTATTATGCCAGGGAGTGTCGTTCCCCTGTTCATGTGACTCTGGACACATCTCTGGCGGGCGCCCGCATGGGGCTGAAGGCCTATGTGTGTGTAGCTCTCGGAGTGCCGCGAGGCAAGCAGGGCTGCATGTTCACTCCAATTGATGTGTCTCTCACCTGCTATGAACCTGAGGTAAGATTTTTTAGTAACTTTGAGTTCCACATTGTGTGCAAGAGAAAAATAATTAAATTAGTTTGTTTTGTGTCACATACAGAAAATAATCTTGTCATAGTAATCATAATAGTATCATATTATGTGTGGCTTAAGTAGCCTATAATAAGTTAATAGTCCACCAACCCGCAGTAGTGGTGCGTGGTGGACGGCGGCCTACATCCCTCTCATTGTGAGAGGAGACCCGACCCTGTAGTGGGTCATTAATGGGTTACTGATAAGTAGCCTATTATTGAATAGAATGAAGTTAGCTTAACTCCATCCTATTAGAAACATCATTAAGGTAGTGTAAAAAAGCGCAGCTTTACACAGAAAATTGAGGCTTAAGCGTGGGTTTAAGGCAAACTGTTTTATAAAGTGACTTTTTTTTGTAGATTGTTGGATTACAACTGTGCCAGAAGACAATGGGCCCCGGCGGGCGCTCGCGGCAGGTGCAGCCCATGCTGGACCTGGCGCAGGTGGCCGAGGCAGCAGCCAAGCTCTCCAGTATGTTGGACCAGGTATGTTTTTTTGTTAAAAGTAATAATAACTACCAATGAAATGTAGCATAACACCCAAAGCTGATCCCAAATGAGGGTTATTAGATAGCATGCAGTTTATTTTCAAGGCAAACTAGGAAAGTGCTTAGGTGTGCCATGACAAAGTGTTGTGCTTAATTTTTAGAGAAAAAAAATGACAAACCTTTGTAGGTAGCCAAAGACCTTAATTTACCTAATAATATATTACTTTAAATTGTGGGGCACAGTTTATTTTATTAAATGATACATGGGTGCCAATGATGTGCTCGGCGCTCTCGCAATTTCATATCAAGATTTAATCCATCTCTGGCTTATAAGAAGCTTGTTGATTTTTCCTTTGTGTTATCGTAATTTTATTTTTATAATGTCTTCCAAAAGCCTTGGGCCTCTTCTAGGTATTTAAAGTCGAGCCTGCTTTTAGTTGATCTGTAGTAACGTATGGTACCACTCCACCGACCACGTGCAGGAGTGTTGTCGCAGTGCGTGTATGTCGCAGGTGGTGGCGTACGTGGAGGAGGTGCTGGCGGAGCGCGCGCCGGGCAACAACGCGGCGGGGCGCGCGCTGCTGGAGCTGGTGCACTCGGTGCCCACGCTGGCCGCCGACACCTTCGCCGACGCCTTCGCCTCCAGCGTCAAGGATCTGCTCATGGTCAGTGACTCGGCGTGCACTGAGCGCCGCCAACACCACATACTGCTATACATGTCTCGAGGCCATGGCTCTCGCTAAAGGTGGAGGCCTGGTGTATACGGTGCACTAATGCAGATTGGTGGTGAAACAGGCTTGTGCCCACTTCTGCTCAGAGGAATTGTTTTCCTTTTTGTGTAAAAATTATCATTCAAAATTTGGTCATAGTTTATGTAGAACTAAAACTCCACAGTGTTCCACTCGTTGCTATTTAGTCAGAATATTTCGTATTCTGAGGCAACAGGCTTGCCAGCCCTCAATGAGTGCGCTCTAGAGGGGCGCTTCTCAATTAAAAAATGGAGCTGACAGTCTTAAGTTTTAAAATTAAATAAAAGTACTGTGGCTTGAATGTCTATAAAAATAATATGAAAAAAGAAAAAAGATACTGAGCCTATTATGTATTGTGATTACAAAACATTGTGTGTTTCCAGGTGGTGACACTCGCTCAGCTGATCAAGACACAGCTTCAGCTCAACGAGAAGCTGACGCTGCTGACGTCTCAGTGAGCTGAGGGGATGTCACGTCTCAGCGGCGTTACCTTGTTAAGTCTTATACATATTCAAATAAACTACATTTTTTAAAGCCAGTTTTTCATTGGATTCATAATAGCGACAGTGCCTGGTTTTCATAGGGATTGCGTGTTATGTAAACACTGGTAAATTTCACGTAGATTTGAATTCTAAATTATTGTAGCGAGTAAGTGAAATTTAGTGTTTTACATAGTTATAAGTTTCTATTATGATTCAATATAAAAAAAACTATTATGATCAACAAATTTATTAATTTAAGTCAGAATTCGCATAATTATGTTCTTACAAAAATATATTACAAAGAAAATTGAATCCCAATCATCGTTACGTTACATTTCTGGGCATACAATACGCTTACTCGATCTATTGCTGTTCAATATTTTATTCCAAGCCCTTGTTTTTGATGTATGTCTGTAGGCGGTTAATGCGACAAGAGTCCCGATTCACTGAGTCCCATAAGATTTCGTGATGTCGCGTCTCTTCAAACCGTACGTCATTTCAGGAATTCGGCACGACGAGGATTTTTAAATATCTATTCTATTAGGGACACGATATAAGATTGTCACGATATTTGACTTTGTAGCCTTTTTTGAGTTTTTATCACGGGTAAGACACTAAATTGCCGCGAGTGTGAACGGTCATACAGAATCAGGGCCAAGGTGTTGGCGCAGTAGCGCAATAGGTCGTGGGTCGTGGGTCGTGGGTCGTGGGGGTCACACGTGAGGGCAGGTTCACGCGGCCGAGCAGCGGCGGCGCTCGCGATGGCAGCGCCACACCCAGCGCGGGGACACCGCCCTCGCGCCGCCCGCCCCCGCCCCCGCCCCCGCCCCCGCCGCACCGCGCGACACCACGTAGTGCACCTCGCTGTCCTCTTGCACGTCAGCCTGCTGTAACGAATACAATTAGTAGATGGAGTTGTAAATTATCAATTGCATAGCATAATAACAATCAAAAAGAATATAAGAATAGGTAGTGTTCTTACAATAAGTGCAATACCTGTATAACCAGTCCCCCATACGCGCGCACGTATCTAGCGAGCAATTCCCTCTGCTCCCGCAAATCGTCCGATATGACAAATGTATAGCCGTCGAAGAAATCCGGCAGCTCCTGCGGGACGAATATTAAAATACAAATAAAAAAACCTTTTTTAAAATACAAAATTGAGGTCATTTATAATTTTTATACAATACTAGTTGGTCAGACAAAAATGTAATGCACCTTTGATAAGGCCACACCATCTTTCTCTTCGATATTGTTTCAAATATCAATTTTTTGTAAGTCGATCCCGCAACATGACGAGGTGTGCAAAGACTCCAGTCTGACTAACGTTAGGTAATTAAAAGTATAGTATAGCACGGCAAGCCAAATATTTTACCTGGCGCCTCTATACCTTGCTAGCGTCGATGCGCTCCTCTCTCGGCGAGCGGTCGTCGCGCTCGGTGACGTCACCGTCGTCGTCGGCCGACTCGAGCGTGACGTGTCCGCGGAAGCGCTCGTCCCGCACGAACGTGACGTCAGAGTCGCTGGACCCGCCGGCCGCCCCCCCCGCGCCGCCCGCGAGCGCCGGGGCGGGACTGCTCAGGCGGGGTTTCTTCTTGACGCTCAGCGCTTTTTCTATTTCGTCGTCGGTGTCTTCGTCCTCGTTGAACGTTTGGGCCGGGCTGGAGTTTTCTGGTTCTATTTGAAAGGAAATCAGTATTTGATATAAGTGTATGTAAAAAATGAGTCAGAAGTGATGTACTCGTAAGTCGGAGGACTTCAGCTGTTTTGTACATCATTACATTTTACTGGATTTTTTGCATAATCGACATAAGAGTAGATACTTTATATTTATTGCAATCTAGTGTCATATCAAGAGAGACTAATAATAGTGAGCAATTTAACTCAAACTTAAAATTCTAAATAATCATTATTTCAGGAAGTGCACTCGGCAGTAACATGAAATGATGATGAAGCCGGGCCCGCATCGAGATTAAGAAATCTAAGAGTTCCTAGCCGCTGGGCTATCATTAGCGCACCGTTACACGAATAAAGGCTCATATAACGCGGGCTCGTTACCTGGCGTCGGGGAACGGTGCGGCGGCTGGGGCAGGCGCTCGGCGGGCAGCGTGGCGAACCACTGCCAGGGCAGGCGGCGGCGCCGCGCCAGGCACGCCTCCACCCACTCCGCCGTGGCGACGCCGGCCCGCCCGCCCCCCGCGCGCACCGCACGCAGCTTCGGTGTGTTGGGGAACGCACATCTGCAAAAAGACTAGTCTATCAACTATCAATCTACATTTCACATTACACTCGTTAGTAGGACGCAGACGGAGACAGAATTCTCTTCTCGTTGCGAGAGGAGGCCTGCAGTGGGGCTCCTATTGGTTAATAGACAAGGAAAGTGAACTCGGAGCGCTGTATATGGTGTAAAATACATACAGCAGGGCAGCAGTGGAGAGTTGGAGTGCCGGTGTATGTGTGCAATGTGCAAGGTACATACACGAGGTGCGTGCAGTGAGGCGTCCAGTGGGCGCTGTAGCGCGCGCCCAGCAGCAGCGCGGCGTCCCGCACGGCAGCGCGCCGCGCGCCCGCGTACCCGCTCAGGGCCAGCGTCACGCCGCGCAGCACCGCCGACAGATCGCTGCATACGGGGCCCGCCCTCGACGATGCACCTGTACACCACAAAACGACCATCGAGATCCTTCCATTCGTTTCGGACATATGCGACGATAAACATATCTACATACATACATACATACATACATACATACACTCCCGAAATTTGGTACACTCGTTTGGATGCCAGAGTAGTCCCACTCACCGCCAGGTGCAGTGGGTCACTAATGAGTTGCAGAGAAAATCTTATATATAGCAAGACTCGGGACTTAATCGATTCTTTCTCAATTACTTCCAATCTGATTAAGACTTAGCTGCCAGTCGCCTCACTCACTATATCTTAATACTCACGTTGAAGTCGAGCAACGAACTTACTGTTATCTTCCTTCTTTTGATCGCGAGGCCGCTTCTGGCCTTCCCGTTGCTTGGGCGTCCCCTCGCTGTCTCGCCGTTTGTTACCATCCGAGTGCGGCGTCCTCGCTGTAGGCGGCGTATCTTTACTGCGTTTACTGTTTTCAACGTCGCCTGTATGTTTCTTGAAATGACCGCTCGATTCATTCGATGATTCCTTATCTTTCTTAGTATCCTTATTGTTGGTTTTATTCGATTGTCGGTCCTCGCTTCGTTCCTCCTTATGTCTATTGACGACACGATCAATTTTGTCGTGTGGTTTGTCGTCATCGTCCGTATACATGAGAGCGGGTCTCTGCCGGTCCGGTCGGCCGTCGTCATCGTGTATCGGTCGGTTGTTGGACGGAGTGTTGATGGGTGTCTTCAAGAGTTTTGTTGAGGAGTCTCGTATGTTTTTCAAGGCTTGCGAAGTTGCTTGCCGTATTTGAGCGCCTTAAACAAATGAGAAATATAATAATTTTCAATCAGAAGTAAATCGTACTAATTAGCATTAATCTGAACGTTTGAGGATGGATGGATGTGTAGTCTTCTTAAAAAGCGGATTTTGGCCGATCGAAATACGATTAAATGACAGTGAAGTTTCTTGGTGAATATGAATATATTGACTCACTAGTGTTATTGGCTGTGCTGTCAGAAGCTGCGGGTGACTTTAGATGCTTCGCGAAGAGCTCTCCGGGGCGGAATTCATCGTCGTCCGAGGATACAGCGTCCATGTTGAACAGTCCATGTCGCGTCGGGAGCGCGGCCGGGGCGGGGGCGCGGGCGGCGCTGGCTACTGCCGCCGCGGGGGCCGCGGGGGGGGCCTCGCGCCCTTCCGCCTCGTGGATGTGGATGAACGATATCCCATACTGGAAGTTGATAGAGACCATTTTATTGACATGACGAATAATATTGATGTATTAGTTGATAGCAAGGAACTTTAGAGTATTTTGTCGAAGAATCATTAAAAGTAGTAGTAATTTTATTACATGAACACCTTAACTATTGTGATGTAATTATTAGAAGTCTGAGTGAGCAGGTTGCTGGTCTCAGCCCCGGATCTTCAATTTTTTTTAGGCGGGGCAAAAACTGAAATATGCCGCCCCCGCCCACATACATTAAAATTTATTTTTACCTTTATCATACATATAATTTCAGCTATCAGATGTCCACTAATTGATTGAATTTTGGACATAGCTTTCCGGAAATAATGCATCGATTGCTGTTATTTCTGTGTTAAGCCTATTTATTAACCGACTTCAAAAAAAGGAGGAGGTTCTCAATTCGTTTGTATGTTTTTTTTATTTTTTTAAAATATTTATTACCGCCGCAATCCGTTATTTGTTAACCGATTTGAATTTTTTATTTATACCAGGGTATAATCAGAGAGAATGCACTATCACACAAAAATGCAAATAACGAACGGAATAATGAATGGATGGTTCGCAATTTCAATCTAAATTATGTTTATAGATAAACAATTACATAAAGGAATGTAGTAACGCGCGTATAAATAACTAAATAAATTAATTAAAACTGTGTCGAGAGTTTTTTCCTCCGGCTTTTTCTCTCTTTGCCCAGTAAGGGGCACATTGCATAGCCGATAAGTTCGAATAGGTAAAATATTAAAATAAACAAATAATTTGGACTGTTGAACAAATAATAAATAAATAAATATAATCTAGCAATGATTGCCAATGAAATATAAAATTAAGTTTTAGTTATATAAGACATAATTATTGTATGCCCGCATAGGGTAGACTGTTCTAAACGTATTATAAATTTTTGTAACATCATTCTCATGTAACAGTCAACAATAAACGTATTCTTTCCTTAAAAAAAAAGAGTTTCGGAAATACACAATGGAACTCCTCAACCGATAAGAGTTAAGGAATTCGGTTAATAAATTGTTGTTGTTGGTCACATTACCTTTGCAGAACTATATAGACTGATGATAGAGAGGAACTCGTTTTTTTTATATTTCTGACCGCCGCATTCCGTCATTTGGTAACCGATTTGAATTGTTTTTTTTTTGGTTTGGGAGCTGTTACTTTTAACTTGGTCCCATATTAAGTTGTTGATGATTTGATGAAGGATTTCGGAGATACAGAGTTGAGGAACTCCTCAACGGATAAGAGTTAAGGAACCGGGTTCCTTCCTTCCTTTCAGCCCTTAGTAGTCCACAGCTGGACATGGGCCTCCCCTAATCAACGCCACTCCGCCCGGTCCTGGGCCCTCTGAATCCAACGGTTTCCCGCTGTCTTTTTCAGGTCATCAGTCCACCTGGTCGGAGGGCGGCCTGTGCTCCTTTTGCCTAAACGTGGTCGCCATTCGAGGACCTTTTTTCCCCATCGGTTGTCAGTCCTGCGAACGCCAGCTCATTGCCACTTTAATTTGCAAACTTTGAGAGCTATGTCGGTCACCTTCGTTCTTCTACGGATTTCATCACTTTTGATTCTGTCTCGTAGAGAAATACCAAGCATAGCTCTCTCCATTGCCCTCTGGGCGACTCTGAGCTTGTGCATTAGGCTCACAGTAAAGGACCACGTCTCGGCACCGTAGGTCATCACTGGCAACACACATTGCTCGAAAACTTTCGACTTCAGGCACTGAGGTATATCGGACGTCAAGACGTGTCGTAGATTCCCGAACGCTGCCGAAGTTGGACTTACCCATTCGGATCGTCTGTCCTAGGTAAACGTATTCGTCTACAACTTCGAGAGCAGTGCCGTCAACAGACCCGTCAACCACCGGTACGGGTGTGACATGGACATTAGACACGATTTTCGTCTTATCCATGTTCATCTTAAGACCCACCCGTTGTGAGGCACTATTGAGGTCGCTGAGCATAATGCTGAGTTCCTCCAGCGACTCCGCCAGGATCACTATGTCATCGGCAAATCGGAGGTGTGAGAGGTGTTCGCCGTTGATGTTAATACCACGTCCTGTCCACTCCATCAGCTTGAACACATCTTCCAGTGCAGTGGTGAAAAGTTTTGGGGAGATGACATCCCCCTGTCGTACGCCGCGCTGCACGTGGATGGGGTTCGTACTGTTGTCGTGTACTCGGACTTTCATGGTGGCGGCATTGTATACACACTTCAACGCCTCGATGTGCCGATAGTCGATCTGGCATCGCTGAAGAGACTCAAGCACCGCCCAGGTCTCGATAGAATCGAAGGCCTTCTCATAGGAACCGGGTTAATAAATTATATTTTTGTGGGTCACATTGCTTTTGCAGAACTAAGTATATAAATTCCTTCGAAGTTCCTTCTAATTCCTTCCTAAGTATATAAAATCGATTCCTTCCTGCGGGCGAGCAGGCGCGTATTTTGAACTATGCCTACGCGCCTCGCGAATAATAAATGTTCGTGCACTACGTCTCATTCCTCGCTCTGCGTATCGGTCGAGTTGATATGGCTATGAAATTACTGTACATGTACTATTATTTATTTATTCCGTGGTCAAAGTTAAGTAAATGATGAGTTATCCATTCGTCTGTAAAATGTGAATTTGGCCGCCCTCTGAACTTGCCGCCCGGGGCATGGGCCCCGGCTTGCCCCCCCCCCTAGATCCGGCCCTGGCTGGTCTATGAGTCCCGATTGGTTTGGTTGGTTCTGTCTCGGGCCTTTTTTCAAGCCTGTTAAACTTGCAGCAAAAAATTTAGCTAAGTCGAAGAATTCGATTTCAATATGTAATGTTTATATCTATTTCATAAACAAATAAATATGGGTAACAGTCCAACCCATATTACCCGTGTCACTGACACAGAGGCAGAGGCAGTACACAAGTCACCTTGCAATGCTTGTTGTAAGGCTGCGAGCAGACCACGCGCACGCGGTCGAAGCGTCGCCCGCGCGTGTCGGCGCTGAGCGCGTCTGCGCCGAACGAGCGCACGCGGTCCTGCGCCACGTCCCTGCGCGCCTCCGCCGGCGCCAGGAACACGCAGCTCGGCACCAACACCTGCCCAGACACAGTGGGATGTTTCCATCGTTCCCAATTAATTTCGACATAATTATAATTAATAAGAAGAACAAGAATCTAGGTACTGGAAATGTATCACATAATCGATTCGAATCGATCGATCGAACTACCTTGAGTGTATAGTACACTTTTAATCTCTTGTCATATTTGGTAAACAATCTCAGCATGTCTTTTTATTTTAATTTGCGATTAAAAAATAATGCAGATACAAAAGTATAAAATTTTAAAAATAAATTGTTGTTTACTACAGAAACATATTTTTAGAACTTATAATTTATTTTTTTATACTTTGGAATTTAAACAATTAATGAAACATACTTGAAATGGATCATTGGGCCTCTCCGAGAGACCCACCAAGACTTCAATCAGTGCAGCATGGTAGGCCCCAATGTGCACTGCTGAAATCTGTAAAGAAATAATATTATATGAGTTACAAACACATAATTATAAGAAAGGTGAATACCACTCCTTAAGTAGATTGCTTCAAAAAAGATAATTGTTTTGTTTCTGTGAATACCTGGATGGGCATCCGCTATTAGCAAATTACAAACCCACTTCCATGTTTCTAAGGGCAATTTAAGCCATTGGTTGATAGCCTTCTTCTTTTGGGTTTGAAATATACCGCATGTGAGGTGAGCCACAAACTTGTTAAATTTTAATTCTTTAATTTGTTAAATAAAAATTCTTTTTTTTTATTCAATATTTGTATTGCCTTATTTACCAATTTTACCATTGACATTGTCATACAAAAAGGACTAATTCATAAATTTTAACCTGTAATAGTTGGTTGATAAAAAAACGTTTTTCTTTTTAAACTTTTTGAAAGCCTTTAAATTGAATTGGATTTTTGACTGCAATTCTCATGAATCTAGCACCTACCTACAATAAAGGCATCACTCACTTTTGTTAACTATTTACTCCCCTACTATTCTTATGATACCGTTAATTAGTAACAAAAAGTAACATTGAATAGAGGAACCTCAACTGCCCGCTCCAGCTGCAGCACGACAGAGCAGGACGGCTCCCACTTGCTGCACAGCCATCTCTTCTTGCTCACCTCTGCTGCGAGCAGGTTGGCGGCTCGGTGCTCCTGCAACCACAACATACACGCTTGTTTGTGTTGAGACACACACGTCCAGTGCCTCCAACATGCATAACTAGCAGGTTCTTGTAAGATTCATTAGCAGCATGTCCAAAACATAGGTAATTTGGCAGCATTGCTGGAGTGCGTGTACAATATTCGATCTTGGGCCTTCTGTGAACTTCCTGCTGTCCTATTCAGGTCATCGTTACACTTACTATGTAGAAAATGTATGGGCCTGATTTAGCTTGGACATGAAATGGAAAATGTAAACATTGAAATTACCGGGTCCTCACTGCTAAAACTCACGACATAGGCAACTTTCACCCGGGGCATAGTGACTTTCGTCTCTACTTTAAAAGAGTCTTAAAGATTTATAAACATAATTACATTAATCTAAATTCTATTCCATTTATATTATTTTTACTTTGATTGAAAAACGCGCACATCGCGCTCTGTAATATGACATAAAATGACATTTGTTAATTGTTTGACAATTTAATCAAGTGTCAATTCAAAATAAAAAAAAGAAAGTTAAGTTCAGAAATTGTAACATGGCGAGTAACATGTTTGTATGACAATTTGTAATTATGATTTTTACAAAAAAATGTAAAAATAATTTGAGTTTGGAAATAATTTAACTCAATCCTATCGTTTTATCTAACCAATACCTTTTTGAAAGCAATTGTGGGTAGCGCGCGATGCCATGATATTGAATTAAACAAATAGCCCAAGAGCTGTCAGACATTTTTCGACAAGTGTTAAGGTATCTTTAAAAACACGCCACATAATTTCAAAACGCCTAATACACTTTTTTTAAAGTTTGGCTATTTTAGTACCCGCCAGCCAGGTTTGCATTTATTCTGTTCGTATAATACAAATAATCATCAACATGTTAGGAATTATATATAAAAGGCGGTGTCAATACACCGTGGTACTTATAACTAAGTATGTATATAGCTATAATCTTTATAAAACAATTGTTGCAACATACTTGTCATTAAATTTAACTAATTGACTGTTAATTGCCTATTTCAAGCACTGATTACGTTTGCATGAAATTTAAAAAGTAGTGAGTGTTTATTTCCGCAGTGAATCAACATAAAAAGTGATTAACATTCTGAATCGCTGGCTGTACACAGCCGTGCGTGATCATCATAATCATTTCCTATCAACGCACGCGTCACGCATTGCTTGCCGTGTTCGGACTGATCGGTGATTAAATTACTGGTTTTTAACCTTTTTTATTTTGGCTTAATTTTTATGTTCATGATAATGTGAAAAATCATATTTACTTGTGATAATTTTAAAGGATAAAGAAATAAAGCTCACTGTATATAGTGTCCGATTACTGTTTATTTACATGCAGTTACAAAAGTACAATAAAAAACGAAGAATCTAATGTAATAGGTACAATAAATACAATACGTACTACCTTAAGTAATTGATTTTCCAACATTTAAGCCTATCCTAATTACAATTATACATTAAGTAACAATTCCAACTTCTATATAATATCTAAATAATAACAAAATACTTAGTTTTAATGAAAAACATCCCTTCTATACTAATATTATAAAGAGGAAACATTTTTATTTTTGTATGTTTGTAACGAATAAACTCAAAAACCACTGGGCCGATTTCAAAAATTCTTTCACCATTGGAAAGCTACATTCAGCCTGAGTAACATAGGCTATTAAATTAAAATAAAAAAATAAAAAATCATTGGCAGAGCGAAGCTTGCTGGGTCAGCTAGTCGTTAATAAACCTGCCCCTAACTTATTCAATAAATAACAGTTAATCTTAACAATGATTTGTGAAGTAGGTATGTACAAAAACATTTAAGATTTTATTTCTACAGTGAGCCCAGTTCAATATTAATTAAAGGGAACACCATGTTCGCTCCACGGCAATAACATTTTGTCATTGCCATAATAAGTAGCTACTATCATAGCATCGAGATCGGATTAAAGCACATTCGAGAGAGAGATCGACATTAACTTCAATTTTCATAACACTTTCACCGAAGCATTAATCCCTGATAATCTTGTACTTGTGAACTCGGATGATCACCGGCTCCTGGGGCTTCTTGGCGGGGCGCGGCTTGTGCCTGTAGGAGTAGCCGCCGTTGTTGTCGGGGCGCGCGTACACCACCACCGGCGCCGGCGCCTCGTACTCCTCGTAGGAGCTCGCAGGGCTCGAGTACTTGTACTTGGAGTGCGTCGCGGAGGGCGCGTAGGCGGGCTGCTCGTAGCTGTCCTGCTCGTACGAGTAGGCGTACTCGGGCTCCGGCGCGGACGCGAACACGTACTGGTCGCGGTGGTCGCGCTGCGGCTGCGGCTGCGGCTTCGGCTGCGGCGGCGGCGTGGGGCGCGGCGCGGCTCGCTTGTGCGGCGCGTAGGAGCCGAGCGGCGCGCGCGACAGCAGCCGCAGCACGGGAACGGGCCGGTGCAGCGGGAAGGCCGCCACCGCCACGGGCTCGTACTCGTCCGCGAACTCGTCCGCGTACACGCCGTACACGCTGCGCCGCTGCATCGCCTCGCTCAGCGGCTCCCCGCGGCACAGGGACGCGCATACCACTAATATTGCCACCTGGAATATGGAGATATATGACAACATAATGATTTTTTATAATCTTTGTTGATATTTTATCGTTATTGCACGTCGAAGGTGTTTTTGATATTGTCTATCACTAAAAATATTTATATGCAAAACAATTTAAAGCTTTTCTTTTCACTTTTTTTAAATTCAATATTAAGCGTAAATCAAACATGGCACACACATGGCAAATTTGGCACAAGGCAAAGTGATTTTTAACGCATCACAAACAAGACAAAAAAACCCATACCCAGGCTAGATACCGAAATTTAACTCGTCATTAAAATATCTACTCCACTGGGAATCGAGCACGGGACTCTTCGCGCAGGTCGTCTAAATTTAAAGCTGAATTAAAAGCTCTAAACCACTCACGAATGTTTTAACGTTAAATGTCAGTGACAAAATCTTTATTAAAATAAAATTCACTCAGGTCGTTTAAATATAAAGCTGAATTAAAAGCTCTAAGCCAGTCACAAATAAAAATCTTAAATATTAGGGATGCACCTGATATTAATAAGATTAATTAGTGGATCGTACTTACAAAGTGTTCCATGTCGGTGGTTGGAGCGGGCGTCGGGCTCAGGTCCGCGGGCAGCACTGACGCCGCGCCGGCCGCGCCGCCGGACGCCGTCGCGGTGGCAGGGGCTCGCGCGCGCCCGCATGCGACCTATTTATTAAACTGGGTAACTACCGACTTTGCACTTGCATGCAACTCAATTGTCCAATTAACACCGGCTATTAATTAAGACGCCGATGCCCTACTGTCACACTCTGTTGCTCAATTGAGTTTTGTTAAACGAATCCGGTGATGCGGAAGTAAGAAGTTGGATGCACGTTATTCTTTATTTGTTTACCGATCAATGTGCTCGGAAGGCTCTCGTTGCTATTTCTGAAGACAATAACGGTAGGACACCTCCATCCTCCATCCATAACTAAAACATATGAATAACGAATATGAAGGGTAGCAGCGAGCTACAATGCCTCTACCAATTAAAGTATGACTATGACTAAGTATAATGACTTAATACGAAGCTCGTGCCATGAATATCACATGGAATGATAATTCTATTCAGCATATTTTGCATGAAATCCACGTTTGCATACTCCTGTTTGTCCACTTGCAAAAAACTCATGACAATCGAGTGCATTCGCCGACAGAGCGCTCGCTTCCTTCCGCGTGCGCTGCGATCAACGCACATTTACATGGACGGCTAAAGTAAAAGCCAATTTACATTTTTTAAGAAAAAGAGGCAATATTACCTCCTGTCAGCATGCTTTGTCTCCTTACAGTGACAGACCCTTGGAGAAATTCTAATATTCTGTTTTATCGGAATAAAACGTTCGATCTGTCCCCCTTGTAAGCAACGAAAGCCTGTCTATCAAATGAATAGCAAACCGGCGTGCGGGCTGTTTGACAAATAGAACATAAATCCTATCTATGCGGGTGCGTTGCTAATCATACGGACAGCACCGCTTTATGGCTACGGAGATGGGGTAAGATACCCCTCTGTGCACTTTGATATTAAATACCATTTCGGACACAAGATTTCGGTCGCAGATTTCACAAATTCCGTTCGAACGCAATGCGTAAACGCTCAATTACACACACCACATTCGTAAATCACATAAGTGAATGTTTCATTGGACATTTGATGAATTGATAAGTAACTTAGCTATGCGATAAAGGACGGTCTATTTACTACTACGAGTATGACGGTCAGTTTGGGTGCGTTCGTGTGATGCGCGGATTCGTTTCGCAAGTTGGGCATTGCGTGGAAATTCGCATGTATCCATCACTATGCCGCCCTGCATGTCAAATTTTGGAAGAGTATTATGTTATTGATCTGTCTAACGATAAACAAACATAAGCAAGGAAGACAACAATTTTGTGTGAAGACTGGAAGATACCATGAAATTACAGGCTTTCACTTTTAGTCTTTTTAAACATACGAGTAACACCACAGAGGGTGTTGATCTCAAGTGATCAATCAAATTGACCAATATTGGGTGCGGTGTACACCCACTAAAATGCGTGAAATCGCTAGAAATAATTTTATAGGTATGTGTTCTGTGCTTACGAGAATCTTTTTATTATGTTGTTGACCTTAGGCCCTTTTCTAGCAAGCTAGCCTTTTGTAGATTGGAGGACTTCTCACGATATATCTTGGGGGATATAATGCACTGTCAGGCTTGCATATTTACTCGCGATGTTTGGCTTCACCGTTAGAGCAGATGACATTGTTTAACAGGATAGGACCAACAACAAAAACTCAATGACTATGTTTATATGTACTAAAAATATATTATCTTAAGCATAATTTTGGTAGTGGGTAGCCTCTGCAGCTTCTCCAGGCTGTAGGGTGTAGCTTCACCACCAGCCGGAGGAGAGCGGCGCGTGGGAGTAGGAGACGTGCACGTGGGGCTCCTCCACGAAGCGCGAGACCTTCACCACCTGCGGCACCGACACCACCTTCGGCACTGACACGATCTTCTTCACTTCCACCACCTGCCGACAAACAAATACTACAGTTAGAGACATTGATGATATCCTGGAGCATTGTCGGTGCGTTGCGCGGAGGCTCCTGGACTCGCTAGCGGGGCGGGGATTTGAATGATGAGTTTAAATTTCTATGTCTTGGGGTGTGTAATTGTGTATTGTTACAGGGTTACAGGGATCCTGGCGTGGGACTATGAGCATCTGTAATCCTTACCACTCTTGGAATAGGCATGCCACTCTAGGCATGCAGGTGTCCTCAAGATGATTACCTTCACCGTTACTGCAGGTAATGTATTTAGTCGAGTAAGAGGCCGAAATCTAAGCCACTTGTGTATCACCGTTTGTTAGGTAGGTATGTATTACGTCCTTTCTGTTTACAACTTCGAAATCTTTGTCGACATACCTTAGGGACCTCGACGACCTTGTTGATGGAGACGATGCGCGGCGCGTGTTCGTAGATGGCGCCGTGGGAGAGGTGCACGTCGTCGTAGTGGCCGTAGTGGCCGCTGCTGTAGCCGCCGTGCAGGAAGCCGCGCTTGTCGCGCTGCCCCTCGGGCGCGGCGAGGGCGGCGGCGGCGAAGAGCACTACGCACACCTGAGGTGAAAAGGAATTATGTTTATTTGCACGATTATGGGCCAAAACTAGGGTTGTCGTTTAAGTTTTACATAGAGGCGCGAAGAAAAACTAATAATCAAATGTCAATAAACAAAAAGTAAAAACGTAATGTTGTGAAATAAAGGCGAATAGATGTAGTAAGCAATAATCAAATGTCAATACACAAGAATTAAAACCGTAACGTTTTGAAAATTTCAAGTAAGCAAGTCAATAGCATGTATATCTTAGATTGGACTGGAATAAGACATTTTTGATTTTGAACATTTTAATACATACTTACTACCAAAACATATTAAATCATCACTCAGCACTAAATGTATCAAAGCACAGGAATATAGCAGTATGTATAAATATACTTGATTTTATTATATCAAAAAAAGCTTCTAAGTTTAGAGAGTGCTTTCCACGACGCACATGCTTTTCATCGTAGGCTCTACTACAGAGCTAACAAGTAGTTATCTATTACGAATATCAGAATCTGTCCTAACTTTTTGCATACTAATGAAGGTACAAGTGCGCGAGTTATTGTCAATTATTTTTAGAGATATGAAGCGAAAGGTAATGTAATGTGACACACGAACCAGTCAAGATAAGGCATCAACCTTCTAAAGTGTCGAAACTAACCAGAAATAGATCCAGATTTGAATTACTAGTATTACTGCGGGCTCAGTGTGAAGAAATTGTTTACACAAACCTCCGAACGAAATACCTATATAGTACCGAAATACTATAAACATTGCTTCTACTAAATTGAATTATGACATAATTATTGTGTTTAGTTATTTTCCTAATTATCTAGGTACGAGTATATGAATCATGTTAACTTAAAATAAATATCGCAATTTCAACACAACGCGTCACATGTCTGGTTTGATTAACGCACTGTATCCTGTATGTGGACTTCGCTGACGCTTGGAAAACAAACGAAAAGCGAAATTTTACGTAACACATCGAATTAAATCAATTGCAGTCAAGTAGAGGGCATTTCAACGAAGATGTTACTTTTGAGGGATCTTGGGTAACAGGGGACATGCTTTGAATTTTTATGGTTGATTGTGAACTGTCATTCACTGGTTTAAAATGAAACATTGTGAAACAACCGCGTGTTAGTATAGATAGCACAAAGGATAGCATATTTGATCAAAACGCGTTATACCCTTAAAGGTTTGGTAGAACATGATGATTAGCTGTTACAAAAACACGTAAAAATTAAAAATTAAAATTAAGGGTTGATTAGGTACCTCCTGATTAGTATCTAACTTTTAATAATTTTAAGAAGTTAAGCAATCACAATTGACGAAATAAAATATTTAAAGAAAAAATTAATCCCATACGACACATTGGACTAAAAATAGCCAAACCCTGGATTTCACCAAAAGTTATGTTAGTCACACTTAGTTAAACGTTTTCTAGATCTTCACTGTACTTACGAATGCTTTCATCTTGTCTGTTGTTTATTTGTTTGTTTGTTTGTGGTCGAAGGATGGCGGTGGTGCGTGGTGCGTGTGATGCGTGCTCCGGGGTTCGCGCGTTATATACATGAGACGGCGAGGTCGCGTCGCTTTGCAAAACAACCGATGCCGGGCCCTTGCGCAAGTATCGCTCTGATTATAAATAATTATACGATACTTACACTATGTTAGATCGATGTGTTTCTATGTAAATGAAATTGTCAAAAGATCTAGTTGAATCTTGGACTGACTCAGAATTTTCCCCTAAATGGTTATTAATGTTTACAATGAACATTTACAAGTGCTTACCTAGAGACGTAGGTACATGTAACTTAAATCAAGTACAATTAATTTATTAGGGCATTTGATGGAGTAGAATTTGACAATTGCAAAGGTATACATTTTTTATCAAACAAGCATCTGTGATGTAGTCACTGAAGCACATTAATTACCAATTCCATCCTCTAACGCAACTAGAGTTTAGTCTGGGATTGTAAGTGGATATGGAATTTGTCTTTCCGCAAACAAAAGTAGGTACTTCCGGAGTTCCGGCATACAGGCTTCTCAAGCAACCTACGATGGTTCCACCATCTATCAAAACCATTGAACAGTTCAATCGTTTCTAAGTGCTGTAACTGCCCTAACTCTACATGACTTCTCTACCTGCTCTACCATGGAAAAATACATTGAATAGAGGTCGTCGAAACCTGTAACAGTCTTTAATTGTAAATTCGGTGTACGCTTAAACGGTGTACCTCAAAAAATAGTCTATCGCTTGTTCTATTAAATTTGGACGTGTTTAAAATAATATTTAAATGATTTTTTGCATCTTTGCTGGAGATCCTCGGCTATCGAGCTGATCATTTTTGTATCATTGTGTGACGTATGATGACTTTAGTGAGACAATTTTTAACCTCGCCATTATTTAAAAATAATGATCTTATTAGAATCACTATGATACCTATATTATGTATAAAAAGTGTCTGTCTGAAGCATTGTAATTGCCAAATAAATTAACGTTTTTTAGGTTTTTTTTATATTATGTACGTTAGGATGTCTGGATTTTTAATTAAATTGAATTTATTATACAAAGTGTTGAAGCTGATTACATAGCAAGCACTCATAAGTATCGCTCCTCGCGCTGCAATCGGAAGTGCGTCCGATGTTCGTACTGCTTCATACTGAACATATCAGTTAATTATCGCTATGACATGTCATGGTGAAAAAATATTAATTTCACTTTTGTTCGCACGCGCTCGCGGCGTCGCGGTGGCTGCACGCACGCATGCTCCCTCCTCCCGTTCCTCCCCTATCATCCACAGGCCATCTTCTAACTAACTAATTGTCTGATACTTCAATTCATGTTTTTTAAATTATTATACGGTTTATTTAAAAGCATCATATGACTACTATAGGTAGTGAACCCATTTACTCTTACATTCAATCTCAAATTGTACAGGAAATCCTATCTGAGGATAATTAAAAAAAAATTGTGCGCTTTATAAAATTAAAAAATCACTTGTCACAACGGCGAAGGAAAACTTCGTGAGGAAACCTGTATGCGTGAGGGTTAAAAGAAAAAAGAAATTCAATGGCATGTGAAGTCCACCAACCCGCATTAAACCATAGGGGTGGACTAATGCCTTCATCCTCCTCATTGTGAAAGGAGACCCGACCCTCCAGTGGGACATTGATGGGTCTATCTATCACCAGACCTATCTGAGGGCATACGTGGTTCCTTTATCCTCTGGTTGTTAAAACAATTTTAAAATTAAAAGTGGGCCAAAATATTCGTATAGCGATATACACCTACAGTGCTTATACAAACACGTTAATTATTATTGCCATTAATACAATTATCGAAATATTCCAAACGCCTTGAAAGACATGGTGGCCGATACGACTGCCCTTTACCGTCGGAAATGTTATTCCCAAAATACCAGATCGAGAGGTCGCGGTAATATTCGCATATCAAGCATATCTTACTATAAATGACAACATAATGCAGTGTCGATATTCAAATTATAATAAAACAACTTTAAACATTTTTAGTAATTTTATTACGATGATATTTCACGTGTTTAATTTCGTTTTTTGGTAACTACAATTCGTAGTACGATGTACTTACTCAAGGCTCTCGATAACTCCATTAAATCGAATAGCTTTCGTTGTAAAATGAAGGAGTCGTAAAGGAAAACATTAATTATTTACTTTTTATACAACGTTTTATGGAACCTCCTCGTTATGGCTCGGAAGTGATTACGGCCAACTCAAGATTGATCTCATAGGGCGAGCTGCAGTTGATTGAACTGTTTATTGCAGTGGGAAAGGCCATGGAACATGTCCTATAGTCGCGAAACCTTGGAATTAAATACAATAAAATTTTGATAATTGCAAATAGTTACTACGGAAAACAATTGTGCCTTACAGATGATTAAATGATTGAATATACATATTTCCATTACTATTATTTTAGTAAAATATTGTTTTTAAAATTCGTAAATCCAAGTTTTCATATTATAGCAAATATCGGTGAAAAAAAAATGCAAAATCCCCTGCAGTCATCTACACTAATCCATTGTTATGCATATAAGTATTAACCTATCTCGAAGAATAAGTTAACGAAATTCCAGGAAAATTCAGTATCATTCAATCACTCAACAGCGTCCTAAAGCCTCACAGCGATGAGATAAAATCAGTAGTACGTGATTCGTAAAGAATAGACACGTACTTAGTTTTAAAAAATATAAGTGATATAGGGTCGATCACTTTCCCTGCGAACGACTCTATTCTTCATAATTGTATGTTGACGATATGCTACAATCTCTAAGCCCGCAACTCGAGTGTGATTGTAATTGAAACCGCGCAGTCGTCGTCAGGTAACTGACATTTGATTCTGCGATTACAGGCATGTTGATTATCATCTAGTTGTTTACCAAATGACAAAATCAGAGACTACTAAAATTTGCTTTAGCCTTTATCTGTACCATGTTTGTCGGATGATAGATAAAATCTATTAAGTAAATAAATTCAATATGCCGTACTACCCCACAGCACCGTTCATACTGCGATGACATAATCCTATACGGAATTTTATTGCAATAAAATTTCTTGATGATATCCATAAGTAACAAAAATATTGACAGTGTAAAGGTACATAATTATAAATTTGAATTAAAAATGAATTAAGGTAAGTAGCTACTGTGGTGCCTGAAGGTTAGAGCTGGTAAGTATTAGTGAAAACTACTATTGCTATGATTTTTAGTCCGTATGAAATGACTAGATGGAACACTGTTTCCCGTTTATTTTTCTAAAAAAACACAGACGTGTTAACCGCAACACATCTCACATACAACTTACATCCGTTCTAACAGACTTCTCAGCACCGAGCAATAAATAAAATGAAAATAAATAGCAGCTTTATTTTACAACACTTGCACAATTTACGCTTCAAATGAAACATGCACAAAATTTATTCGTTGTTGAACAGGGGCCCAGAGTAAGATTAAACTTGAGATAATCTCCTTACAAATCGCTTATAGAAGCATTTGCGTGGAGATGATCGCGATGGCGTCGGTGGTTAACACGTAAAATCGCACTATTAATCATGTTCTTAAACGCTGGATTAAAGTTCAGTAGCATCTCAGCGTAACGCTACTTAATATTGCTCAATTACAGTTCATATTTACAGTTTCATTTACATTTCATTAGAGTATACAAGTAGGTGTGTATTTTTAATATAAAGAGCAGGCCTTATAGTCTGTGGCCACGGTCATCTGTTCAGTGACCAGGTCCGTTTTGTTGATTTTTGACCTTTCATATTTTTGAAAAATACCAGATCCATGTAGAAGTCATAACCACAAATCACCCGAAAGGAACTATTTGAATTATAGTCAAAACTGCATCAAACTTCGTAACACAGAACTAAGTGTTCACACGAGGGAAAACTATTGGTCGTATACTATGCAGAGATACTTAGCACAACCATAACACAAAGCCATAGCCAACTCACTATTCATTCATAGCCAACGTTCTATTCATTATAAGGTATAATTAGACGCATACTTAATGAACGTCATATATAAAGTATTATAATACTCGTAAAAAAGGCATTCATCTAAATTGTGATTATTGATTAAGGTGTACTTAACATCTACGCATTTTACGTTGCAGTGCTAAGATTCTGTACAACACAAATATTAAGGTTTAAATTATTTAAGAATTCATTGGCATGAATTTTATGGACTTGCAATTGACCCGTTTGATTATTTAGTGTTTCGCAAGCGGAGAGGGCGAGCGTACAAAGTTTATGTGAAAACCTGCATGTTACAAGTGTTTACGTGCCGCCGCGGCCGCTCCGGTGACGCCACCCCTGTTCACCGATGGCTTTAAAGCACCGCTTCCGTAACTCCTCGCGTCTCCCATATGTGGGTTTACGTGATAGCAATGTACTATTCGAAGACGTGAGACAAGCAGAGCGTGGAGTAAAATTATTTATAAACGCGCGCTCCATTGATACTCGTCATTCACGCTTCGTGCGTCGAAGCAGGCGGACGATTTGGTTTAGGAGTCCACAAAGAAAATAACTGCCAAGAGCGCTGCGAATTCTGTCAAAATCAATTCGTTTACTCAAAGTTCTTTAGCTATAACCAAATGGGATAACACTGCCGCACTTATTTGTCATTATTATATTTTAAAGTCAACGACATAGTTTGTGCTTGCGGGAACTTACCTACGTAGGTAGGTAGTAAAGTACCATTTTCCAAACCTCATTCGTATTTCTTTAATCCAAAGTTATACATGTCAGAAATAGAAAAAAAGGTTTAAAAGGCAAAAATTAATTTTATTTTATTTTCGAACCTACATGTGAACATAAACTTTTATTTAAATTTTGGGACTCCCCATCGATTATAAAAAGTTGGGCAGATTTTGTAACAATGCTATAACTAGAATGCATACAGTTCCGTGAAGGTGGATGGTAATTCAAGTGTTAGGTTACCGCGATGATTACACATTTAACGCCTTAACTCCTTGCTTGAGTTACTTTGTGACGCAAGATAAAATGAATATCTCATTAAAATCAATAAAGTAATTACGTATTTTGAAATAAATTAGCATCAGAAAGATTGAAATAGCCTCATAGTGTCTAGTACTTAATTTTGTCATAAGTTTGTAAATTTATAAAACCGTTTTTAATCAGAAATAAAATGTGTATAGGATTTCGTCATCTGAGGAAAATATTTATTTACGAGTTAATCTGAAGTATGATAGACCCATTAAAACGTCATTTAAATCCTGCTCATCATAAAATTGTCTAAATGAATTGTAGACTGAACTCATTCCGTAATCTCGGATGTTTCACTTTTAGTATAGTTCGAAAAATAACAGGTTATCTATTACGTACCTAGTGCTCCGGATGACGTAACTTTGATCAAGATCGCCGCAAGATACACATGACTTTTTTTCGTCCGCGGCGCAGCCCAAAGCCAGGGCACATGTGGTTTTTGCGAAAAATTGCAAACTAGATTGTGTGATACAGCCCGATACGCGAGCCCAACCAACGACGCATATCTCCATAGAAAAGACTTCAACGCGTGAATTCAAAATGTTTGATTAATTTTATACATTCTTATATCTTTAAACGAGCAATTCTTGTATATATATATATATATATATATAATCTGGATCTCGGAAACGGCTCCAACGATTTCCATGAAATTTGGTATTTAAGGAGTTTCGGGGGCAATAAATTTATCTACCTAGGTTTCATTTTTAAAATACCTTTGAGAACCTGTTTTTAATCGTGTTTTCGAACATTCTAACAATATTAATATGCACCATCTAATGCCATCTATGCATACAACAATATAACTAAATTATGATTTACCGACACAGCAACACTACAGCTACTTGACATAGATGGCGTTGTTATTCAGCACTAAATATGTAAATATTTTTCCCAATAATCATCATTTACAAAATTAAAATACCGAGCAAAGCTCGGTCATCCAGATATTTCATTTTATAGAGAAATATTTTAGCTATATTTATTTTTTATTTTTATATCCGGATTCGGGTTGATGATTAAAGTTTTATATAAGGCCCGTACAATATCATTAGGCAGGTGATGGTAAAAAAATTTGAAGGTGATGTGGAAAAGAGAAAAATTAAAACATTTTCATCAATTAAGAAAATACGTTGTATTTTGTGTGTGTAAAACAAATAAATAGTTAAATAAAAATTGAACTAGAAATCACTGATAGTTGTTGAAGCCATTGCTTCATTTATCGGCAGTCTTCACCACCAGCCGTTGGAGTAACCGGAGCCGTAGCTGGAGCCGTAACCGTTGCTGTAGCCAGAACCGTAGCCGGAGCCATAGCCAGTGCTGTAGCCGGAGCCGTATCCTCCATAGCCGGAGTACCCGTTGGAGTATCCCACGGAGATGGCGGGTGCGGCGACCACCTTATTGACGGAGACCACCTGCGGCACCGACACCACTTTGCGCACATTCACCACCTGAGGCACGTCCACCACCTTCTGCACGTTCACCACCTTGTTCTGTGTGATGACGCGCGGCGCAACGCTGACGATGGGCGCGGAGTAGCCGCTGTAGCCCCCGTAGCCGCCGCTGTAGCCTCCGATGCCGCCGCTGTAGCCTCCGATGGCGCCGCTGTAGCCTCCGATGGCGCCGCTGTAGCCTCCGATGGCGCCGCTGTAGCCTCCGTAGCCACCGCTGTAGCCACCGCTGAGGTAGCCGCGCTTCTCACGCACTTTTTCCTCACCAGCGAAAGCGCATGCCACAAGGGCGCAGACGACGATCTAGAATAAATTATAAAACCAATTATAATGAAATAAAAATATGATAAAGTAACAATTGAATTAATTAAGGTTGGACTATTTATCGTATTTTAATATTTGTCCATTATTGAGCTACTCACGAAGGTTCTCATGGTGGTTGGGTATTAGTGGTTGGAGGATGCTACCACAAGTGATGTCGGATAGGACGCTTCTTGCGATATTTATACGCCGCAGTGGCGCAACGCGTCCTCGCTAATTAATTAATTCATAAATTAGGATTCCCTTGGAGCCTCAATTATGCATTTATATAAATTTAAATGATATTAAATGCACCACTTACAATGGCCGCCGTTTTGTTTGTGTCAGTTAAAAATATTCGTGATTTTAAAACAGAAATAGCTGTAAATATTACTTAAAATCCAAAAAAAGATCTATTCTAATTTAATAGACTAGAGGAGAGATATTCATTCGTTTTTTGATTCATGACACCCTGGTATGTGTGTAGGTGAAAGCATTCGACTTCGGCTGACTTTGACTATGGGAAGGGACGCATGAGTGTACATGAGGCATTAAACCTTTTTATTACTGCTCTATTGCTGCTTATGTGGTTAGCACAATGCATGGATAACCACAACAATCCTCGAATCTGCTTCGCAGTGGGAAATGAGGGCGGCAGATGCCAGCACCCACTGCAGTCCCACCGTTAGTCAATTGCAATGGTTTTTTCAGTAGAAACTTTTTTAGTTTGTTTAAAATTCTAGGAAATAAAACTAAGAGCATTGTAATATGTCAATTGGAATTTCTTTGCCACTAAAAGTATGTTTTCTTAAAGGTGTCTAATTCATTAGGCAATATGTATTAATGTTACAAAAATATCCAGTTTACTTTAATTGTAGCATTAAAAATTATGCATGCGTTCAACGTGTTAGAACGGCTAAATCTAATCTTGCATTGAACAAAAAATTAGTAACCAAAATTTTATAAAATTATATTATATACAACTTTGCATTTAAAATCATGTTCAAATAGTTCTTTCCACTTTTGAAGTTGATCGTTGTTTAGAGTTAATATTATAATATTGACTTAAAAACGGAATTGCTAATTTTTTGTTTCAGGAGAGTTATGCGAAACAAAAATGCATGAATGAAGGCGCACACATTTCTTAACTGAAATGTTGTAAATAACTAAAATTATGATAATGATGACAATGGGTGTTAGGGCCATTTTAGTTTGTTTGAGGGCTGCTTCTTCCTTTATCATCCGCTATGAAGCAGGCATGTTCTTGTTCATATTGTCGTTCATATCGATTTATGTTAAGTGCTACTTGTATTCAAATACTCAGACAGGACGTGTGGTAGTCGGAGAATCTAGTTTGTAGCTTTAGGAGAGTTTTAAGATGAAAGCACCATTCATGAGGTTCCTATCGGCACCCTCAAAACACACCTTAATGGGCCATTTTCTTCCTTTGTATGCAATGCCATGTAATAATATGTTGGTGTACACTGGTTTTTGCTTGTTACATTTATCTAACAGTATTCCATTAAATTATTTATTAGATATTTTTAGTGTATTTAGTGTCAAAATGAGAAAATTTACAGGCAAATGCGAGCGTAATAAATGTAAAGCCATCTAAAATTTTGTTGACAGTTTCAAGGTAACCTTCGTTTATATATACATACATACCCTGTATAACCATACGAAAGGAATGCGTTTCAGACATGCCACGGAGTACTCATTTCTTTTTAGCAATGTGCCTTACATTTTTCGTTCAATTAGATAATTGTAATGTCTCTTTGAAATTTCTATAGTAAAATGTGCTACGTGCACCATTATTTTTCGTTTATTAAAGTGTTTACAAGCATACAAGCATACATTACAAGCATATAGGTTGCCTTTTGTTGAGAAAATAATAAGGATCCCTTTATTCATCTATTTTAGGAGGAAGAAACTGAATTATAAATAGGGAAATATAAACAAATGAATTTAAAACAAAAATATATATTTTAATTAATAATAATAAATAAAATTAATATCACATTAAAATTTGTTTTCATCGTTGGTAAATTCACCACCAGCCATTAGCGTATCCAGAGCCGTAGCCCGAACCGTAACCGGAGCTATATCCACCGGTGCCGGAGTAACCACTGATGCCGGAGTATCCATTAGAGTAGGTAGCGTAGGCGGGCGCGGCGACCACCTGGTTGACGGTGACCACTTGCGGTACCGACACCACCTTGCGCACATTCACAACCTGGGGCACGTCTACCACTCTCTGCACGTTCACCACCTTGTTCTGCGAGACGACGGCGGCGGGCGCGGAGTAGCCGCTGTACCCTCCGATAGCACCATTGTAGCCTCCGTAGCCGCCACTGTAGCCTCCGTAGCCACCGCTGTAGCCCCCGAATCCACCACTGTAACCTCCGCTGAGGAAGCCGCGCTTTTCACGCACTTTCTCCTCTCCTGCAGAGGCACATGCCACCAGAGCACAAGCGAATACGATCTGCAAAGAAAATAACAGTTTGTTACGGTGTGGAAGACAAAAATATTATAATCTTTTTTAAATCCCTTCAAGATGTGCTTTACATATCCTCGAACTTTGCGAGGTTTCATTTAATAATAACATTAATTTTATTTTACTAATTTTCATATAGTTATTTTTTTACTTACAAAGGCTTTCATGGTGGTTGGTGTAGGTACGTGTAGCTACCGAGGGACAGGTGGCGAATGATGTCCTAGTTTGGTCGTCAAGGTATTTATACCGGTACCATAGTACTATTGCAAAATAGCGACGTATCACCTAATTTATATAAAATCCATTAATCTATTACAACGAGTTTAAATCCGCGACACATAGAAGGTCTTGGTTAAGGTTAAACGTCATCGCAATATTTTTGAAATACCGCAAAGCCTACAAATTAAGGCTGTTGCCGCTCATCTGTTATTTAAATGATTAAGAAAGAACTATTTATTTAATAATTGGAAGATAACCAAGTTTGCAAGTTTAGGGTGTCTATCGAAATTGTAATTTAAAATGGTGTTCATTGTCTTCGGCTAAATGGACGAATAAAAGGAGAATTCAGATAAGGTTTCTTTGTTTTTTCGTTTATAGTCATAGTTAGAGTCATTATTAAAGTCATTATTTATGTTCTATTCATGTGTTACAGCACGTACCGTGTTCAGCAAGTAACATGACTGATCCTGTCAGGCAAAAGCAGTCACATCACCAACGCCGTCAGGCCTGCTATTGACCGAAGTCGCTACGAAAACTATCAGCTGCCGTGCCAGCCCGCGTCTGCGAGGACGGTAGATGTGAAGAGTTTTAATATTTAGATCTCTCTCAGATTTCAAGTCATATTGAATCTCTATTAAAATTATTTGATCGGACGATAAGTAGGGATCATAATAAAACTTGTTTTTATCATTGGTGAATTCCCTTCCATCCTCAAACACACGGGCGGTATGTTTGAGATATCTAAGGAAGGAAGTTCTTTAACAATTAAATTTAAGTTTTCGTCTTATACCAAACTAATACTTACTAAGCTTATAAAATAAAAATAAGAAAATCGTAGATTGGATTGAATCTCGTAACAAATATGTAATGTCGTTTAGAAATTATGACTCATACATGATCATTTTATTAATTTTGAACAGCAACATCAATTCGTAAATGATGCTATCGCTACTTTTCACACAATATGCTCTCGTAATATAGAATTATTAAAATGACGATTTATTTACGGATAAAACAATTAAATCAAGAATAAACACATGACATAAAAGGTATAGTTTCGAATATTACAGTTTGAGTTTCGATAAAAAAACAATGACGCCGCTCATAAAATCCATCCACCCGTTGCCTTCACGCCGGGTGACTTCATCATAATATTATTATGAAGAAGCTCGTATAATGCAACCTCCCGAGGCAGGATACCGTCTAAACTGGGATATTTACCAATCAAATTATAAGTCCTAACATCCATTTACCCAGTGGAAAGCTCTCATGTTTTTTTGTGTATATCGGTGTACGATCTCGGGAGATTACTAATTCCTCTTTCTATTTAAACCCTCCAGTCTTTGTTGTAGTAAGATACATACTTGTTATCATCTGCTTCAGAAACCATACGACAGTTGAAGGTACTGCGAATGGTTGATCTCAATGGGGTAGCTTTGAATAAAAACACAACTCACGACACGATTTACACTTATGGTGTTTTTTCGAAGTATGTGAATTTCACTTTGAATTTGAGATAATTATATTTGAAAAACTTAGTATGTATGTATTATGTATGTAGATAGATCGTGTAGATACAATATTTGATTCTTTGTTAAAAGAATACTGCCTATATTTTATAGGCAGTATTCTTATACTCATTTATAGTAAGCTCCTTGCTCTACATTTTACTTTTGATTTGCAAGTTTTCCAGTTGTACGTCTTACTAAAATCTATACCTAATTATTGTTATACAGTATTTACTGACTTCTGTAATGATTTATGCCGGGCTTGTATAGGCGCCTTCTACTATTCATTGTTAGTGGACAGAAAAAGAAAGTAAAGAGGTAGAAGATCAAGACAAACAAATGAGTTTAAAACATAATATACATATATTTTAGTTAACAATAAATAATTTTAATATCACAAAACATTTTATTTTTAGTATCACTAGGTTCACCACCAGCCATTGGAGTAACCAGATCCGTAAGAAGAACCGTAGCCGGAACTGTATCCGCCGATGCCGGAGTATCCACTGATGCCGGAGTATCCACCGATGCCGGAGTATCCACCGATGCCGGAGTATCCGTTAGAGTAGGTAGAGTAGGCGGGCGCGGCGACCACTTTGTTGACGGAGACCACTTGCGGCACCGACACCACCTTGCGCACATTCACCACCTGGGGTACGTCTACCACTCTCTGCACGTTCACCACCTTGTTTTGCGAGACGACAGTAGCGGGTGCGGAGTAGCCGCTGTAGCCTCCGATAGCACCGCTGTAGCCCCCGTATCCACCATTGTAGCCCCCATATCCACCGTTGTAGCCCCCGTATCCACCGCTGTAGCCCCCGTAGCCAGCGCTGAGGAAGCCGCGCTTCTCACGCACTTTCTCTTCACCAGCCGAGGCGCATGCCACCAGAGCACAAGCGAAGATGATCTGCAAAGAAAATAACAATTTGTTACTGCAACTGTAAAAGATGATAACCCTGTTATAATTCCATAAAGATGTCAGTTTAACATTTTTTACTTACAAAGGCTTTCATGGTGGTTGGTGTAGGTATCGTACGTGTAGCTACCGAGGGACAGGTGGCGAATGATATCCTAGTTTGGTCGTCACGGCATTTATACCGGCACCGCAGTACTATTGCAAAATAGCGACGTATCACCTCATTTATACAAAATCAATTCATTTATTTCAACTAAGTTTGATTTTGCGACACATAGAAGGTCTTGGTTAAGGTTAAACATCATCGTACTCGTAGTATTCTCGACATATGGCAAAACGTATGAATTGTCTATAAACTATCAAATCAGTCCTGTGCCGAAAGGCCTATTATGAAACTAAGGACTATTTAGAAGATAAGAAAGCGTGGGATTGAATAACTTCACTATAGGCTATTTCTATACACTATGTAACAATATTTATTTGTGAGCGGATGGCAATGGGGCGATATTGACACACACGATAGCTGTCACGTGTGTTCCTTTATTGGACCTAGCCATACTGCATTATAGACTAAGTTTTATTTACTTTTAAAAGAGTGCTGGGAGTTTTTTTTCGCCCGCTTTTTTCTCCCAGTCTACGTTTTGCCTGAGGGGCGATCAAAGCGGATGAATGTAGAATGTATAATTTATCTGTATGACTTTCATTAAGTGTGCACAAATTGTACCTAATAATGAATAAAAGCTTTTGAGTTTGAGTTTGAGTTTGATTGAGGTTTTTCTAAATATTTTTCTTGTATAGGTAATACGATTCAACAGTGGACTGTGACACCAGGTGTGTATTTCCTGTTAATAAATTAATCAATATGTATAATATGGTATCTTCCAGCTTCTTTATGACGCAGCGGGGAGAAGTTTCATAAACTTTTAGTTCGACTATTGATTTTTTATGGTAAAATTTACAATTTAAACGGTAAGATAATGAAAAACTATGGAATACAGGCAAATTAAACTAATTACTATTGAAAGCTAATTAATAATTACTATTGAAAGCTAATGTGAAAAGGAAGATCAAAAAGCACGCGGACTCGTTTTCCTCATACGTTTGAACTTCGATTCTTTCCATCTTCTTTTGTTCGCGGCTTAGCGCACATTCGTTCTTTTTTTAAAATGCATTATGCAGATTGCCATAGTAAATGCCAACAATAGTGCCATAGTAAAATTATAACATTCGACTTCTTGAGCTACTCGTATATGTGGCTACTAGCACTAGTCCGTATCGCTTTGAGCCGTATCGCCACCAATTCGCAGCAAAGTTTTGGATTGGAGTATGATCGCCCTGTTTTGAGAAAGGAGGACAATAAGGTATCCCACGCCCAAAAGGACGCAATAAGGTATTTGGATTTAGGAGTTCTATAGCTGACTAGCCGTGCTCGCTGTAGCCGTGCCCGCGACTTCGTCCGCGTGGAATTTAACAGTCTAACTAATATATAATAATATACATATTTATATAATACTAGCTGACCCCGTAAACGTTGTTCTGCCATATAAGTTATCGAGCGTTAAATATCCACTTTTAAAAAATAAGGGTTGTTGATAGAAGGGTGAAAGTTTAGGGTTGTATGTATTTTTTGATGCCACATAATTGAAAAATAAAAATAAAAAAAAATTGTCCCAAAAATAAAATAAAAATGTTAGGTATGGACAACCCTTATCACTTAGTGGTATGAAAAATAGACGTTAGCCGATTCTCAGACCTACTGAATATGCATATAAAATTTCATAAAAATCGGTCAAGCCGTTTTGGAGGAGTATGGTAACTAAAACTTTTATATGTAAGATAATTCTAAAAAAAAGTAGCCTTAGTTACTCTGTCCACCAGTGAAAGTCCGGTCAAAATCGGTCTAGCCGTTCCAGAGCCGGAACAAACAGACAGACAGACAAAAATTGTAAAAAAAATGTTTTGGTATATGTAGCGTGTATACATACATTTAGTAAAAAGCGGTTATTTTTATATTACAAAACAGACACTCCAATTTTATTTATTTGTATAGGTTTAGGGTAAGTACAACAGTAGCAAACGCTGTACAATAGTAGGCGCTCGTAGCATTGCAACGGGTAGCTATGTAAGGATACCGAGTATGGTGGCTATTAGATAACAATCGTTCAACTTTCCTAGCCTAGTAAGTGATTTAAAAACTAGGTATTTAAATTTATAGATCTCATTTTAGTGAATGGTCTAGTCTAGACCTTATATTATTACCGCATACGAGTTACTGTATACGATGAAGTCATTATTTAAAAGGGCAAAACACGTTTCAGCCGATTTATTTAATTGCATTTTATAATTCTTTTTCAACCGATCAGTTGCCTTCTAACTTGGTTCAGATATTCAGATTGTAGTTTTCATTGGCAATGTGTTAATAGTAATGTGTAGTTTTGGAAAGCGAACAAGGAGTTTGCACAGAGTTGTTAGTCACTCCTGAGTTGAGCTGATGATCCAAAATCTGAAATCTCCAATCATATTATTTCTCCATTGGTTATATTAATATCGGTTATCGAGTAGACCAGTGGTATATTGACCGTTGAATTCAGAAGGCCCGGTGACTGAAATGGTATACAGGTATAGGAGTTTTACGAGTATGTATAGTTTACAGGAGCGACAAGAATTCCTTGTATGGTTGAAGACGACGGTATATATTATTAGTCGGTTGTATACAACGTGTGTGTATTGTCTGTTAAGTAATTACGGCGACTGAAACCAGTTTTAATTGTTTGATTAGTTAACAACCGCCTATAGTATATTTGCTCACACTTTGAAATCCTCTTTAGGCGATATTGGTTCTCCATTTTCAAACAAGGCGTGTATAATTCTGATAAAGATTATGTTTACTTATCATCATATTAGGTATTTAATTATAAAAAAAAACACTGAAGTACTTTTGATTTATATATTTTTTAAAATATATATCATATAATTTCTGTAGAAAAGTATAAATAAAAATATATCGACCTTAAGAATAATATTCACAATGAGATTTGACTAGAGTGTCGAAGGAGTGTTCACCACCAGCCGCTGGAGTAGCCGGATCCGTGGCCGGATCCATAGCCGGAACTGTAGCCGGATCCATAGCCGGAGCTGTAGCCGGAGTTGTATCCAGATCCGATGCCAGAGCTGTATCCGTGTCCGCCATATCCGGATCCGTATCCTCCGTAGCCGGAGTATCCGGAGTATCCCACGGAGATGGCGGGTGCGGCCACCACCTTGTTAACGGTGACCACCTGCGGCACCGACACCACCTTGCGTACGTTCACCACCTGAGGCACGTCCACCACCTTCTGCACGTTCACCACCTTGTTGTGTGACACGACACGAGGGGCGTAGTGGACGGCGGGGGCGGAGTAGCCGCTGTATCCGCCGTATCCGCCGCCATAGCCGCTGCTATAGCCGCCGCCGTAGCTGCCGTATCCGCCGCCGGAGCCGCCGTGGCCGCTGGAGAAGCCGACGCTGGAGTGCAGGCCGCCGAGGAAGCCGCGCTTCTCGCGCACGGCCTGCTCTCCGGCGGCGGCGGATGCCACTAAGGCGCACACGACTACAATCTGTACAAAAAGACACCGATTAATCATTATGGAAATTGTAAATACTCGTAATAAAACTTAACGTTCTCTTATACATTTGTAGTCCTGAATTGGTTGATCGGTTTCGTCTATTTCAAAACCCACCCCGTGTAACCAACGCATGTTTTTGGCTAGAAGAAGCTATGTTATCTATGACTCGATGAATCCTTATATGTAACAAGGAGCTGATATTTGAACAAGTATGAATATGAACAAGTACTGTGTGCATTGAGTGTAGGTACTCACAAAGGCTTTCATGGTGGTTGTCCGGCGAGGGGCGGTGGAATGCCTGCTCGGCGGGCGCCGGCGGCATATATACCGCGTGTGTCGCAAGCGTCCTCGCGAAACCTCCCTACATTGGGCTTCTCATACGATTGTATTATAATTACTCATAACAATTATGGTCGAGCCTCCGACCGGTTTGTACGAATTTAGATCGATTCTTATAGTTGTATACCCCCGAGGTACAGGGGTATAAAGTCTATAAATTATATCGTTTCTCTTATAAAATAACATTAATTTACGAGCGATGTCATAAATAACATTTGCATTAATCAATATAAGACGATCGTTGTAGTGAAACTCTGTAAGACCCGAAGTGAGTTTTCATAAGCACGTAAAATAAATATACTCAGTTATAGAATGTGTTGTGCACTGGGCGGTTAATATGTCAAATGGCTTAGGTTTTGTAACAATGTTAAATAACAAAAGAATAATACTTAATTGCAGATAATATATTATATCTATGAGAAATGTAACAATTATATTTCAAAATCTTGTAAAAACCGCTGTTGCCTTGTTAACTCCACAGTGAAGAGAATTAATGGACAAAACAAAGAAAAATGTGCAGTAGGTATGTAAATTTTATTCCGAGAGCAAAAATTAACAGCATCAAAATATGAAGTGGCCCACTTGTACCTGAACTTTAGCCGGTCGATTTAAGATTTGACATTTAAAAACAATTCGCAAGGGACACAGTTATTATTGGATATTATTATGTGAAACAATCATGAAATCTTGATACAAATATCTTTTACCTTAGCGGTGGTAATGCAAAAAATATTGCATATTAGACATTTTGATAATTTGCGGCGGTTCGAATCCAAGAGGCACGCGTCAATGACTTTTCTAAGTAAATTATCGTAATAGGTATGCGTTTTATATAATTTAATAAAGGAAAACATCGTGATGAAGCCTGTATGCCTGAGAGTTCTCCAAAATGGACTGAGGCCTACAATCTTCTCATGTTCTTCATGTTCTTCTGTGAGAGGAGACCCGACCCTGCACCCTGCAGTGGGGCACTAATGGGTTGCCAGCTTTTGCACTCCGTATTCGTAGAGCCCCTACTATCACCTCTAATGCCTCTGTAATTACTATCTTTTTACACTCCTTATATTAGCCTGATCGTTTAATATCCGTTTGACGTCTATCACATTCCTTGGTCTCGTGAACCAAATCGGCATCTTCCTCGTCGCTAGTTCAAATCTATAACATATACTCGTATGTATCTAATAATAATTGGATTAATGATATTTGTTATACATAGCTGCGCTTAAATCTTTACAGGAATAAATTGTAAGTTAATTATAGCCTTTACCTACATAGGAATCGCCATGTTACAGAGGTTTGAGTTTGAGTTTATAAAAGACTGATATTTTTGTGGGGCTATATCAAGGATAAAGTGGCCCCTTCATTAAATGATTTTATTTTTCGGTTATGACTATAAAACGGAAAACAAAACTTACACCAAATTACCTATTTAAGTAATTGATAAGATTAATTTCGGATGTGTTTGTAATATTATATTTCTGCAAGTATTGTGTAAAATGTGGTAAACCGGTGGGCATTTCGAAGCACGGGCAAAGGAAACATATTAATGTTGCTAAATATTACTCCGGGTTTTACCGACGTTTAACTGAGATTGATTTACTTTGTAATTACTTCGTTAAATATCGGGTCAGCGTTGAGCCAGGAAAATATATCTACGTATTGCATAATTATCATATCTTCATTTAGCACTTTCTGTTTGAAGACGAAACGTCAATTAGTGGCGTTTTTTAAACAATTAACGAAATTATTGTGTAAATTATTTACTGGCAAGACAGAAGTGGTGGGTTCAGTGTCTGCTTCGAAGAAATATTTGTTTTTTCTTCAATATTAATTGGGAAGCCAGTAGGCTTGCAGAGCACCTGATATTGTTCAGTCACTGCAGTTGATTGGCTCCCACGTTTCACCCACCTTAAATGTCTATTTAAGTATATCTATAAAAGTTCTATACAACTAATAAGGGCCCTGATTCTGTATGACCATTCACACTCGTATCCCGGCAATTTCGTGTCCTACCCGTGATAAAAAGTCAAAAAATGCTTAAAAGTCAAATATCGTTACAATCTTATGTGTGCCTTGTAGAATAGACATTAAGGTGTCTTGTCGTACCGAGTTCATAAAATGACGTACGGTATGATGTCACACGACATCGGCACAAAATCTTTAAGGTCATACAGAATCAGGGCCAAGGACTAACCTCGTGTCATAATTGCCAGGTCGTTCGCAAAATTTGTTCCTACGACAACCTAATTGCTCGCATGTCAGTGCATATTTCAAAAAGATGGAGTTGTCCTTTGTTTAAGTTCAGAGCCCTGTGTTTAAGTTTTGTCGTGTTGGTTGGTTTGTCGGTTATGTCAGTCACTTAGAACAAGGCCTAAGACGTTTGCCTAAAATAAATTATTTCTTGCAACCATAACTTTCCACACAAAAAATAAAAAACATGTTACTTCCCCGCATTTTGATATTCTTCTCTAATACATCTCCGCAAGTTTCAGCAAATCAATTTAATAAGAAAAGGTTGCATACTAGATAATGTGGTTGATTGCGTATGTGGTAACTTCATACTTTACTTAGTAGTGTGTATTAAGTAATTAACTGTAATGTCACTGCGATATAATTTTTACTTTCTCGGCCAAAATTGTAAAACTTAAAATCTAGGTTAATGATGTGCCTAACCGTTACATTGAATTGTGTGTTATCTTGCTTATTTCACACTTTAGCACATTCAAGCCGGCTAACTTACAAGTCTTACAAATTATTAAGTGTAAATTGGAATAATATTACAAAATGGTTTCTGTTATGTTTATTTTGAGCAATCCATCCGCTTTACATACCTACTCCTTGTCAGTAATTAATTCCCAAAGTGATGTCATATTTACATAAATTAAAATAACTATGATCTACGGTAGGCCACGAGATTCGCGCAGTGTCGGGCAGATTGCGACCACTTCGAAGGGCGCAATAGTTGAATGAAGGTTGGCTCATCTTTAAAATAATATAAAATGGAAAGATACTCAAAGCAAAGACTGATGCGAATGTGAAAATTATCATCAGCTGAACCGCTAACATCAATGGTACTTATTCAGAGAAGAGGCTCTACAATACTCTACATTTTGATGTGCATAATTATAATATATTACTAGCCGAACTCAAGTGATACTCGGGAATATTACATAGAGGTTAAATTTCTGAAGCTTCAATATTAGACTGCTCTTTCAAATACTTATTTTTAAAATAAGTGATCCTACAAGATAAGGGCTTTTAGTATTAAAATAGGAACGTGACCTTGTTTGGTATCGAATTTGATTTTAATACGATACGATTTTATAAGAAGGCCACTTTAAATAAAACCTTGAGTTTGGTAATGCTATGCGGATGCTACACTTTTACTGATTTAAATTTTGCCAAATTAGTATAGATTCCAAAGTGAACAAATACGCACGTGTAATTATGCGAGCAAACACTTGACCCATCGCGGAGGTACTCGAAGGTAACACTAGTTCTGTCTATGAATGGAATTGGCAAATAGTCATTTGTCAAAGGTTTAATTAACCTACTTCCCCAGCGATCTCGTCTGTGGTTAAATCGCGAAGTATGCGGAGGATGCCACAAAAAATTCAATTGGAAGGAACCTTAAACGAGGATCTATCGCATGTTAGAGTAGTTACATCGAAGAGGCTATAATTTTGAATTGCCAGAATGTACTTTAACCTTTTAAATATGTCAGAAGTTATTTTGAGAAGAGTTGCACGCTTCTGAGTAAAACTTTTTACGGACCAATTTAAAACGGAGTATCCCGAAATAACGCATTTCTGTGTGTATTGTATGTCATTCATATGCTCTTCATAATACGTACCTATAATATTGTTTAACGTATGTAAAGTGTCTGCATAAATAACCGAAATGACGGAAATATAGTGTATTTTCGTTATACAAAAATACGATTTTTTAAATATATTTTATTAAATATGTAGAAAAAGAAATTACACTTGAATTTGTACATTTATTTTTTTATTGAAGCGCTACATTTCGCATTTCCAAATATGAAACACATTTCTACTCACTACCTTCAGGACATAAAAACTAGTATGTCCATTAAGGTTACTTAAAAGCACGAATTACTTAAAGAAGCCAATAAAAGTAACGATGCAGTCGTCCTCGACCGTCGGTAAGTCGTTCTAAGAAGGGTAGCGCGGTCGCCATTTCTCGCCGTATCCGCGGTGATGAAAGTGCTTGTGGCGTGTCGACACCGCGCCGGCACCGCGCCGGCCAGGCTGCCAGGCTGCTCCCGGATGACTCCAAGATTACTTTTATGTCAGTAACCCATTAATGACCCACTACAGGGGTCTCCTCTCACAATGAGAGGGACGGCCTTAGTCCACCACGCTGGCCTACTGCGGGTTGGTGGATTTCACATATTTTTTATGCTGCTACAAATATAATGCTGCGCTCAGTTTCCAAACTGAGCGCAGCTTTATATTTGGGATAAAATGTTCGTAGACATTAGGTATCATCAAATAGTAACAATAGAAGTCTACGCGCAAAATAAAAGCGACCTAAAAATAAAAGTATAGTTTTGGACAATGTAATAAATTAATAATGTAAAAACTTTTCATCTCTTGTTACTTCATCATGAAATATACATCTTTGAATGATGTAATGCAAGATCGATGCTCGAGTAGCTTGATCCGTCCCACAATTGGGAAAGGTTTCAGAGTTGGCAGTGCGCTGCAAGCCTTTTTCGATCTCATGTTACGATAGGAAGCGCAATACACTAATACATAATACATAATACTTTAATGCGGTTTGGTCGTGTTGTAAGCAATCTTATGTATGCTCGTACGACGCCGGGTGTCATGATTTTGATTCCCATTTACTTTATCTTTATTTAATGTAACGGCAAAAAAAAGATAACGTGCGAAATCTTTCATAACTGGGAGGTACCTCCAACCCACAATAGGCCAGCGTGGTGGTTATTTCACTAGTGGGTCACTAGTGGGTCACAGACAATGCCTGTCAGGCCTTAATCCAACCCCCTGGCCCCGTATGGGTTGGCGGACTTCACATACCTTTAATAACACTATGGAGAATTCTCAGGCACGCAGGTTCCCTGCCTGTTGTCCTTCACCGTTACATCAAGTGATACTTATTTTTATAGTGCGCACATAACTTTAAAAAAGTCATCGGTGCCTGTCACCGGGTTTCGAACCCGGACGTCTCGAGTCAGAGGCCGAGTTCTTAGCCACTGGGATATCACCGCATCATCGGAGACACTCATGAAATGGATGAAATAAGGGTTAGTATAACAACCGGTAATGCTTATCTTGTCTCTCGAAGGCTACATGCAAATCGGCATCCAGGTACTAAACGCGTCCGACATTTCTTCATTTGGAATATCACTAGATCCATATCGGCCGCGGGGTTAAGCGTGCTTCGTTTACTAAGCAGTTGCTGGTGTGGTTGAGTTCAAGGTGTCCAAGGCGACCGAGATGTGTAGTGATTGCTAGGAGTCAAAGACATCCAACAACCTGCGTGGGGCATTAGTTACCACACCAGTAAGGATTACCGAACGCCAAATTTAGCGTGGCGCACACGAATTAGTAAGAACATTCCCTTGTTTATGGTTTAGATGAACTATGTTAAGAACAAAACAGGGAACCTAGAGGGGCGATTAGTAACACTGTCAATGAGCGATTTAATAATACCATTTCTATTTTTTGCTAACCAAGCATTTAATTTGGTTTTTTTAAAAAATTACGGATAATCATAAAAATTCTATCCCTTTTCCCTCCCTATAAATTTAACAGAACGTAGCCGTTCTTGGGGTCCCATCTATGAGTTTTGGAATTTGACGTCTGATCCGATTTGGAGATAATTCCAAATCGGAACCGGATCAGACGTCAAATTATACGAGTAACAGACACAAACAATCTTTAAGACATTTAAAATATTGAAATCTCTACTGTCCTTGTGTTTTACTTTCGGTATATAAATAAATCGGTGTAAAAGTTGAATGAAACTGGTTGTTTGTTTTTGTTTTGGGAGTAAAAGTAAAGGATGATGTAAGTGCATCTCAATGCTGTCGGTACAAGTCAAAGATTTCAATATGTCTAGATGCAGTGTCGGAATACGTAAAATGGTAACCCTAAAAATAGCATCCAAATTAGGTCGTTTTTATTTAAGTGGGCACTGCTATCATTACACTTTTTAGTGACATATAAGCTCTACCATAGTTTTTCCAAGTGATAGGGTCATTTTCTTTCTATGGAGTGTCTAATACGCTTGCGTCTCCTTTTTATTTATAAAGACGCTAAAAAGTAACGCCCACTTTAACTTTTTTTCTAATATACATACTTAGTATCACTCCGTCTGTAGTAGTCTTTGTTTCAAGTACACTGAGTCATTGCATTGCTTTGCTTGCATCCTTCTGTAGCAATGTGTAATGGTGTTAAGTGTGTGTATTTGTTTCTTTAAAGGGTATGTTCGTTTGAACACGAGCACACTATACCCTATGTCTTAAGTAGTAAGTGACAGTTAAAATGATTATTGCTATCTTTAACTAAATCTGGAAAGAGTGTTTTAGAAAGACAATTTAAATTTGAAATATAAAAAAAAAAAAAACAAAATTAGAACAAAGATTTATGTTTAAGATTTAAACCGTACTGTTTGTACGCACGATTTTGGCTATTTAAGGTTCTTCGAAATTGAATTTAAACCAGCGTCGTCGCTCTGACTGCCAGAGCTATGCTTATTACACCGTACATTTACTCGTATGCATTTCGATCACGGTAGTTGTCGCTTTATAGCAGTTAAACTTTTCCTTTGGCCTTCTACGTGAAAACTTTCAAAAACAGGTTATAATTCATAGTAGAACAATTGCGCCTTGACTTACACAGTTCTCCCTATATATTATTATGGGGTAAACAAATTGGATTGCAGAGACAAGTGCCGCAGACATGAAACTAATCATATAACATTATTTACGTTTAGTAAATATTACTTACAGTCGTACATGGGAGGTAGAACCATTACCCCAGGAATTCTCCGCGCCGCATACTCGCAGCTCACCGCGGACCGAACCAGCTAAGGGTCGCGGTGGGGGTTTAACATTCGCACGATACGTCCGTAGACGAGCATTCCTGGCACCTTAAGCGAATTACTGGATTGGCGCCTTGTGCAAATCTCGCAGCAAAATAAAGATTAAGTGTGTAATTTCATTGTATCAATTTCGTCTTTTTACTTATTTTTACGTAGAACTGTGCTCATCTTATATGTCCGATACGTTTCTTTATTTTTTATGCATTGCATTTGTATACTCTTATGTAAGGTCGATGAAAGTAAGTTAAGAAAAAAATAAAGTTGACACTGTCAGTTGCAAAATGTCGACATCGTGATTTTATTCCTATTTTCTTCCCATTTTTCACAATTTAACAAAACCGTCCCTAAAAGTGAATCTGTAAACATAACAAAACAAACATTTGGTCCTTCGACGAGCCGGATTAAAACACGGGACGGCGAACAAGTCAGTAAGTAAAAAAGGCAATATTACATGTGAAGATTCCTATACAATTTCGCGATGTCACAAAAGGAACAAAAGCCAACTCAAGAACAAAGCGAATACTTATCAATTTTGCTAGAAGTGGCAAATATTATTCAACGAACACAAATAAACGTTAAAAAGTGCCCGAAGCAACGACTTACGGAAGGTTACATTAGAACACGGTTAAAAACTCTGGAAGACTATTGGAACACATTTAAGGATGCACACAATAACCTAACAAGATGCACTACTCAAGAACAAAGGGGAGTAATACCTTACTTTCTTAATGATGAGTTTTACACAGTTGAAGATCTTTATTTGTGCGTATACGCCGATTTATTGGATCATTTATTTAAAATGAACACGCAAAACGTCGCAATGGATGTGTCCAATGCCTCAGCATCTTCCGATAAGCATCAAGAGAACTTAACGTTTGTCAATTTACCGCGAATACAACTTCCTACGTTCTCGGGAAAATATGAAGATTGGCCCACTTATCAAGACTTGTTTACAGCACTTGTCCATAATACAAATCTCAGTAACGTACAAAAACTCCATTATTTAAAGACAAGTGTATCGGGTGAAGCGGAAATTTTATTAAGGCACATACAAATATTGGAAAATAATTATACACAGGCATGGGACTTACTTAAAGGACGTTTTGGAAATAAGAAAATGATAATAAATTCGCTCATGAAAAAATTATTTGGACAAAAGAAAATAACTAATCAATCATCTACAAATATTAAGAACCTTTTGGATGTTACAACTGAATGCATTAACAGCTTGAAAAATTTAAATATTAACACCGAAACTTGGGATCCTGTGATAATATTTTTGGTTGGACAGAAATTAGACTCGGACTCACTCAAGGACTGGGAGGAGTTTTCACAGAAGGAAAAGGGTGATGACCTACCTGCATGGGATACATTGAAAACATTCCTTGAAAATAAATTCCGGACACTTGAACTGATCGCACCTGTAACATCAAACTTGAGAGAGAAACCGCAAGTACACAAATTGTTCCATGTAACAACTGAACAAGATAAAAATGTAAGCCAACCACATACCAGTAAATCTTCACAGCCCTTGTGCGTCTATTGCAATGGTAGTCATTATATATTTCAATGTAAAGAATTTGGGAAACAATCCGTGGAACAGCGTCAGATGTATGTAAAGAATAATCGCCTATGCTATAACTGCCTCATACCGAATCATAATGTATACCAATGTAAACAAAAAACATCATGTCGAGTCTGCGGAAGAAAACATCATTCTCTCTTACATCTAACAAGGGAGCAGAATGAAAAGAACATGAATAATTTGCAATCACAACCAGAACCGAATATTACTACTGCACATTTCTCTAACGAACAACCTGGGCAGCAAGTGTTATTGGCTACAGCACAAGTACACGTTATGTCAATTGATGGAAATACACACGTACTTCGTGCTTTGATTGACCAGGGATCTGAGGCTTCATTCGTATCTGCAAGAGTGAGTGACCTGTTGGGCTTAACAAGGACCAATATCAACGGTGTAGTCTCTGGAGTGGGAGAAGGAAATACAATACCTTTAAGACACATAGTTGACCTGAAAATAATGTCGAGATTTAATACAAAGATGGTAATTCCCGTACGAGCTTATGTACTGAAGAATATTTCAACAATATTACCGTCTAAAAATATAATGATTAAAACCACAGAGCTACAAACATTAGAATTAGCTGACCCTACATATTATAAGCCGGGTAGAATTGATATGTTGCTCGGCTCTGATATCTTCTGTAAGATTATTGAAGATGGTTTACTTAAGATGTCACAAGGAGTAGTGGCTCAGAAAACAAGCTTGGGGTGGATACTATCAGGTCAATGGATAGAAGAAAGAGAAATGAGTAGCAACCGACACAATATAACAACACTACATGTAACAAAAATCGTTACAGAAGACAATGACATGTTAAGAAGGTTCTGGGAAATAGAAACAGAATCATATACAAAGAAGAAGTTATTTACAAAAGAAGAAGAACAATGTGAAAAAATTTACAAATCAACAACTAAAAGAAATTCTGATGGGAGATACATTGTACACTTACCTTTAAAACAAAGTATCGAAGAAACAATAAAATTATGTGGAGAAACGAAACAACAAGCTATAAATAGATTCAAGTACATGGAGAAGAGATTAGAGAAATCTGAAAATTTAAAAATAGAATATCACAAGGTTATCAACGAATATAAAGATCTGGGTCATATGAAAAAATCAGAACTAACTGACAATGATGATAATTCTATTTATCTTCCACATCACGCGGTTATCAGAGAGGACAAACTTACAAGTAAAGTTCGAGTAGTCTATGATGCATCTGCAAGAGGTTCTAATAATCACTCTCTCAACGATGCCATGATGATAGGTCCTGTTTTACAACCAGATCTGAGAAGTTTGGTACTAGCTTGGAGAAAGCATAGAATTTGTGTTGTAGGAGATATTGTAAAAATGTATAGAATGATACTGATGACAGAAGAACACACAAATTTACAACGCATTATCTGGAGAGATGACCCCAGTAAAGAACTTGAAAGTTACAATCTGACAACTGTAACATTCGGAACAGCGGCAGCTCCATTTCTTGCTGTTCGCACATTAAATCAAGTAGCTGATGATGAAGCACATGAATTTCCGGAATCAGCACCTGTAATAAAAGAGTCATTTTACATGGATGATTTAATGATAGGAAATGATAACATAGAAACCATTAAGAAGATGTGTCATGAGATTAAAACTATTTTAAAGAGAGGAGGATTTGAAATGCAAAAGTGGTCAAGTAATTCAGAAGAAATTTTGAAATATTTACAAAATGATAATTGCATAAGAGATACAGTAGAAATAAAATTTGATAAAATTATTAAAATACTTGGATTGACATGGGATAGAAAAGATGATGATTTTAAAATTAAAGTAAACTTACCGGAAATGAGATATCCTATAACAAAGAGATCAGTGTTGTCAGATATTGCTCGATTGTTTGATCCATTCGGTTGGCTATCGCCGGTTGTTCTCGTTGCGAAAATTATAATTCAAAAACTTTGGCTTTGCAGTTCAGGTTGGGATGATGAATTACCTTCAAACTTATGTGAAGAATGGACAACTTACCGAGATGAATTGATACACCTGCAAAGCATAACAATCCCGCGCTGGCTTAAAATCACACCTGAAAATAAAAACATACAACTACATGGATTTGCTGATGCATCCACTCAAGCTTATGCTGCTGTTACTTACCTGAGAATAGTTGAGAATGATGCAGTGCATGTCACGATGATTGCGTCTCGTTCTAAGGTTGCACCGTTGAAGCAATTATCCGTACCAAAATTAGAGCTTTGTGCTGCACTACTGCTTGCGGAACTAATTAATGATATATCTGAAGTTCTAAAGATTCCTAAAAATAATATTTTCGCTTGGACTGACTCAACTGTGGTACTGTCATGGCTACAATCACATCCAAGTCGTTGGAAAACCTTTGTTGCAAACAGAGTAGCAGAAATAACTCGAATTATAGACAATGATAGATGGAGACATGTTCAATCAGCAGAAAATCCTGCTGACATAGCAACGCGAGGAATAAAAGCATTAGATCTAGCTACTTGCGAGAGTTGGTGGACAGGACCAAAATGGTTACAACAAAAAACATTGGATTTTGACAAGAGTGAAATATCAGATACAAACTTAGAAGCAAAGATTACAATGAATTTAATTTTAGAAGAACAGGCAATCTGGGAAAGATTTTCAACAATAACAAAGATGAAGAGAGTATTAGCATATTGTAGAAGAATGTTAAAAATCAATAACAATGAACAAAGAAGAAAGTACTTAGAACCGAAGGAAATGGAAAAGGTTTTAGAAGAATGTATAAGGTACTATCAAAATCTAGTTTTTTGGAAAGAAATAGAGGAATTGAAGAAAGATAAAGCTGTCAGGAAGAGAAGTACTTTAATCACTCTTAATCCTTTTTTAGATGAGAAGGGTATGTTGAGGGTGGGAGGTAGACTGCAGAACGCATCGATACCAGAGTCTACTAAACATCCTATAATTATTCCATCTAATCAACACATTACAAGATTGCTCATAGATGAAGCTCACCAAAAAACCTTACACGGAGGTATCCAGTCAATGATGGCATATTTAAGAAACAGATACTGGATTATAGGCTTAAAATCCAGTGTTAAGAAATGTATACACAACTGTAAGATCTGTATTGTTGATAAAGCCAAATCAAGGTTTCAACTCATGGGACAATTGCCAGCGGTGAGAGTGAATGAGCACCGAGCATTTATAAACAGCGGAGTAGACTTTGCCGGTCCTATATTAATGAGAACATCCAAAGGAAGAGGTCATCATGGCATCAAAGGATACATTTGCCTATTTGTATGCATGTCTACTCGCGCAATACACTTGGAAGCAGTAACAGATCTTACTTCACAAGCATTTATAGCCGCATTTCGAAGATTCGTGGCGCGCAGAGGACGATGTTTGCACATATGGAGTGACAATGCCACTAATTTCGTGGGTGCTGCAAAAGAGCTCAAGGAGTTTTTTGAGATTGAAAAGAAAAATATGATCACAGAAATCGCAGAAATTCTGGCAAATGATGGCACTACTTGGCACTTTATACCTCCAAGAATGCCAACATGTGGTGGATTATGGGAAGCCGGAGTCCAGTCAGCCAAGAGACACCTCATGAGAGTAAACAAAGATACAAAGCTGACTTATGAGGAAATGAGTACTCTGCTTGCACAAATTGAGGCATGTCTTAACTCTCGGCCATTGTGTCAAATAGACAACACAACTGAGACTCCCCTCACACCCGGACATTTTTTAGTGGGTGAACCCCTAGTCAACGTTCCTGATTTGAGTTATGAACACAAGAATATACCTTTACTCACTAGATGGCAGCTAATTCAAAGATTAACTCAAGATTTCTGGCATAAATGGAGAACAGAATATTTAAACACATTACAACAGAGACACAAGTGGCATGACACAGTGTCATCACCGGTCATTGGAGATTTGGTTGTTATTAAAGATGAACTTCTGCCTCCTACAAAATGGTTACTGGGTAGAATAAAATATCTACATCCTGGCTCAGACAACCTTGTGAGAGTGGTAACTGTACAATGCAAGGGCGACCATGAATTAAAGAGACCATTATCAAAATTGATTTTATTGCCAAAAGATCTAAATTGAGTCATGGTGGGCGGCGGTGCATCAAGAATAGAGTTTGTGTTTAAAGTGAAGTGAATTTATGTTGTTGTGTAATTATATTATGTGTTTATGTTACAAAATATTTAGTATACAGTCCATTTGCTATTGTTAATTTTAGTTTGTATTCAAAATATAATGTATAGGTAATGAATTTATTGAAAAACTGTTGTTTTTGGTGGGCGGTATGTCCGATACGTTTCTTTATTTTTTATGCATTGCATTTGTATACTCTTATGTAAGGTCGATGAAAGTAAGTTAAGAAAAAAATAAAGTTGACACTGTCAGTTGCAAAATGTCGACATCGTGATTTTATTCCTATTTTCTTCCCATTTTTCACAATTTAACAAAACCGTCCCTAAAAGTGAATCTGTAAACATAACAAAACAAACATTATATTCAATTTAAATAATATTTAATGGGGACTAGAGTGCTTTATATGCAGATACGGCTCAAAAAGTCTTATTTTATTGTGTTGATCCGATATAGATCTCCATGTATCTCAACGTTAAACTGGAAAACAAACAATGCAAATAACTCCAGAAGCTCCACAATTATGTGACACAATGAAATGACGTCGGTATCGATGTGGAAAGTGAACCGCGGATTCGCGCGTGACCTTGGCAATGACCTCGGCAAGCAACAGGTTCAGGCGTACACGACTCTAGAGTCAAGTGCCTTCTTCAACGTTGGCTTGGCTGACAGGCTTAGGAGCCAATCAAAAACAAATAATGAAAAACATTTTTAAAAATTTATTTTATTATTTCTGTATTGTCCATAGCAAGCCGCTACTTTGATATCCATAACATAAGAGAGCATAAAAAACAACTAGCTCGCTTGGGCCAGCCGCCATATTAGATTTAGATTAACGGCCAAAAGATAATAATACATTTTCACCCAAAATAAACAAATATAAGTATGCGAAATTTCATCTCAACCGGTTAAGAATAACTGCTTTAAAACTGAGTTGCAAGATTTGACCTGAACAAACACACAAGCACTGCAAGATAAATAAAAGCGTATGAAATGCTTTAGGAGGTGCACTTGACAAACGTGATACATTGATAAGACGTCGCGCCGTCGTCGATAATTATGAAAAGTGAATAGTGGGTATAGTGGGTTCGAGAGGACGACCTCGACAGTGACCCCGGCGAGCTGACACGACTCTAGGGTGAAGTGGCTTTAGCACGTTGTTTTAGCCGTTAGCGGATAGGCTAACGCTAGAGCCAGAGTAAGGTGGCGTAAAGCATAGTGCATTTCAAATGGAGAGACAAATGATGAGAACATAGCTTTAGAAGATACATAAACGTGATACAACGGGATAATTATGACATCGGTATCGAGGTGGAAAGTGTTCAATGGGGTCACGTAACCGCGTGGAGAGCGTGACCTTGGCACTGACCCCGGCGAGCTAGGCACCTTCGCGCGGCTAACACAATTACACGACTAGAGTCGAGCCTTCTTCACCGGCTTATATTGGCTTAATGACTAGGTATGTAGAACAATACGACAGTTATTTTTTCACGCGGTGATAGTGGTCTAGTGCCTGAGAACTGGAGCGAGCGAGCGAGCGCGCCTAGGCAAAAGGTGTACCTACAGGCTGCCCTCTAATCAGGTGGACTGGTGACCTGATGACGACGGCGGGATGCCGTCGGACTCAAGGCCGGGCGGGGTGGCGTCGTTTAGGGGAGGCCTCTCGTAGTCCACTACGAAGGGATGAAAGGTTGGAAGGCCGCAATAATTTTAGGACCCAGTTAGTGACTGATGTATTGCCATACCTGTGACTGGGCTATGTGTGAGCTACATAAATGTTTGGAGGCGAAGTGCGAACGACCGTCATACAAACTCGTTAGGATTAACGAGTGCATTAATTAGTGGGTCAGCATTGTTTACGGACATAACAGTTGCTTAGGGTTGCCAATTAAAAAAAAATTAAAGCTCTCGGGCTAAAATTGATAATCTCAATCTAAAATTAAAGGATAGTATCCCAATTAAATATTAATTTTATTACCTATTGATAGTTTTCTTAAGGTCTGGAATATAAATATTACATGTGGCAGCTTGTATGTACATTAACTTTGAATTTAAAAGTTATGTGCGCTTTATAAAACTAAATATCACCTGCTGTTACGGTGAAGGAAAATATCGTGAGGATACCTGATTGCCTGGGAGTGAATGAAAAACACAAAAAAATGTTCTTAAAGGCTTGTGAAGTCCACCAACCCACATTAGGCCAGCGTGGTGGATTAAGGCGTACACCCCTCTCATTTTGGGAGAAGATCCGTACCTGCAGTGGGTCATTAATGGGTTACAGACAGGCAGTTTTGGGTCAAATGCTGACAACCCTAGCGGCCCGATGCTGCAGTGTGAAGGACCGGCGGCGTAGGCTGCGTGTGAGCCGCGCGGACGTGACCACCACCTTACAAATATACGAGTACATCTTTATATACATACATTATCATTCATGTTTTATTTAAAAATATGTAGGTACCTATACCACCTTATATTAAGTGGTCATTGTAACCCATGGACACCCATGGTGTTTAATCTTAAAAAAGAAATCCTATCCGATACCGCATGTCGCCTACTCCCTAAGGTGTAGAGCGGAGAAACCGGAGAAAGTGTAGAAAGAATTTATGACTTAAATTTTTTCAATACTTTCGCAATGTTCACTAGTTTGCCAAACAACATGGCATGATCCGTCGCACCACACTGTGAGATGGTTACTAACAGCTAACAACAATATGATACGTCGTCGCTAATTCAGTGACATTGCGTCAGTTCGATTAATCAGTTGGAAACTTTATACTGTAAATATTTGTCAGAGAACATTCAACGTTATGAATTTGTCGGCATATTATGTTGATCCGTTGAAAAGCAACGAGAAGAATTATATTATTTATTTATTTATTCTTTATGCACACCAATAAAAAATCACAATCGCATAACAAGGGCGAGCTTAATGCCTAGTGGCATTCTCCACACGGGAACCCTTGGTGATGGTGAGAGGACTGAAAAGAAAAAGAATAGAAGAAAAATAAATTATGAATGAAATTAGAACTGTACTAAGTACTGTAATCAAAAGACCACCAAGAATACGGTATATATGTATATGAAAAGTAGGAGTAGGCTCGAAGGGTACAAACAACAAACCCTATCCAATTTACTGGTTTATTTACTACAGAAACGATTCCTATTTTTATTTTAGTGGGTCTCTTCATATACAAAAATTTAAATACTGCCTTTCTACGGATCAACGTCTAATCTAGATTACGAAGTCCTGAAGCAATGCTTTCTTAGCTGCGGGATATCGTTCAAGGTTTTGTTTTATCGCGAAACATACATATAAATAATAAGCTACCAATGAAACAAATCGCAAACCAGATATAAATAATACTAAATAAGCCATAAATAATAATTTCGCAAATGGCCTGAATCCGAATATTAACTACAATATTTAGATCATTTCCTGCACGATTTGTTTCAAATAAATGAAGCAGTTAAAACTTAAACTTTATGGCAAAGTACCAATTAATTTTCCATAGCACGGAATAACAATCTAAAGCAGGCTAGTTTATCAAGCCAAAGGTCCAAAACTAAATCATGCCGAGGAGCTTAACGATGACGTCGCGAGGACGCGTTGCGACACGCTGCACCGGCTGCTGGTGCTATCGTATATATACGCCGAAGAGGTAGCTAGGACATCATTCACTACCGCCTCTTTCATCTACAAACACCAACCCTACTACCATGAAAGCCTTCGTAAGTAATTGGCTTCATTAAAAGAAATCAAACCGTTTAGATATGGAGAAATCCATCGTATTATTCATTAGCGGCAACGAAATGTTGATATATTATAACGTTACAAATTAAATCGTTTTAAGTCGAACCTTGTGCTAGATACAGTCCCGTGTTGCCGAAATTCAAAGTTTTCTTCTGTGAATCACCTCGCCATTATGTCTCGCTGCCATCTTATTATTATTTGAAATTGTTCGTCATTGTTACCTTAGTAGTGGTTAGATATCCAAAGAAAGTCGTTTTTAATGCAATTGTTTTTTTCATGCAGATTGTCGCCTGCGCCCTTGTGGCATGCGCCTTCGCTGGTGAAGAAAAAGTGCGTGAGAAGCGCGGCTACCTCAGCGGTGGCTACAGCGGTGGTTACGGAGGCTACAGCGGCGCCATCGGAGGCTACAGCGGCGGCTACGGGGGCTACAGCGGCGGCATCGGAGGCTACAGCGGCGGCTACGGGGGCTACAGCGGCTACTCCGCGCCCATCGTCAGCGTTGCGCCACGCGTCATCACACAGAACAAGGTGGTGAACGTGCAGAGGGTGGTGGACGTGCCCCAGGTGGTGAACGTACGCAAGGTGGTGTCAGTGCCGCAGGTGGTCTCCGTCAACAAAGTGGTCGCCGCGCCCGCTATCTCCGCGGGATATTCCAGCGGATACTCCGGCTACGGAGGATACGGCTCCGGCTACAGCTCCGGCTATGGCTCCGGCTACGGCTCTGGCTACGGCTCCGGCTACGGCTCCGGCTACGGCTCTGGCTACGGCTCCGGCTACGGCTCCGGCTACTCCAACGGCTGGTGGTGAAGACACCTAACGCCTCTCTAGTCAATTGCTCAGTGTGATATAAATATTCGTTAATTATTTATATTTCTAAAATATATGTTTTTGTATATAAAGCAATTGTATTATTTCCCAAAAGCAAACTGTTCACCTCCCTACGAGTATCATAGGCTTATCCAACATATAGTAGAATGTTTTCAACTGAAAGACTGCGTCGGTCACGGTACGTTGAATAACAATTACAAAATTGTTAAGATTCATAATTATCTTCCACTTATCTTATTATAACAGTAAAAGGCCAACCTCAAAGAATATAATGATGTAAGTGATTACCGGAATGCTTTATATCGCAATTAGTCATTGTCATCGCTCTATCCTACTTAATTAAATAAATCGGATTACTTACAATGTACCCTACGCAGTGCAGTAGCAAAAAGGAAAAATAGAAAGAAGTGAACAGGTAAGATGAGTGGAGGCACATGTCCAGCAGTGGACTACCAAGGACTGAAAAAAAGGAAGGAAATAATAGGAATGCTCATTCGTTTCATTAAGTTTAAGTTCGTAAGTATGACGGGCTGGTGCATGGTGTGGTATACACACTTGCCTGTCAAATTAAAAGAGAAGTACCTACTTCAGTTCCTTTAAATGAATTGTTTTAAATAATAATATGGAAAGAGCTTACATCAGAGATAATCCCAAATGTTATGTCGCCTTCATCAAATAGCGAGAAATCACCATGGCAGGGGAACGAGACCTGATACACTTCTTTGAACTATTATTTATCTACTTGTGCAAAAACAAGCGTGATGGTATCTTGGGTCGCAGTGACTATTTAGTGTATTAAAATTTTATTCAACAATTTATCATTATGCATTATATTATTGTTGGTGTATTGTTTGTTCTTTCAATAGCGTTATTATTGAATGAATGGATTTTATAAACGGACTGGTCGTTAAGAATGGCCTGTGTTTGCATATACATACATGTTGTGATAGTTACATGGCTATATTATATGTTTACGTGACGCTTTGCTCACATTGATTATTTCCTTATTTTTCTCACGTCTTTTACCTCGTACTGCATTCAGTGTACCAGGTAAAGCGAAGGCAGTACACGACCTCACAAACTATTTTTGCTTGGTTTTTTTTTTATATCAAAGTAGCTTTATCACATCCTTTTTATCAAATCATTAGCAACTTCTATACATTAAGAAGGTATTATTATAAAAATAAACGAGAAATGTAATTGGCTCGAGCTGCGGAACTAATCGAGGACGCCTCCGACGCGCTCGCTACACAAGGAGAACAGTGCGCGACCGGCGAGGAGCCTGCGCGGACGCTCATCTATCGATCTCTTCCTTTCTTCAACGATCCATCAACATGAAAGCCGTAAGTGTAAAGTTCAAGTTTGCGAATATTTCAAAAGATATCTCTCAGACAAATAGCTTAGCGTTAGTTAGTTGACGTTATTTGAAATTTAGACGCGAAAATTAGCGAACACTAGATTTCTGCATAGAGTGCACAAAGGTGAGTGTTGCTAAAACCTGATTTTGAAATCCTATCACATCGTTAACCTTGTACTTGCGAGACCAGTAGTAAATGTTGTTATACTTATAGTATCGTACTGAGCTTTCCAAGATTTATTTAGAAGTAGGCTTCATCATCGGTAATGGTAAAGAATAAATCATCATCATTAATTATATATTTTTCTTTCTTTCCATCAAAGTTCCTTGCAAATTTTTAGGTGGTGACGATATGCGTGTTGGTAGCGAGTGTAGCTGGTACGCGGGAGCGACGCACCAGCCTTATAGGTGTCTCCAGCGGGTACGGCGCCGCCTACACCGCCTACGGAGACTACTCTCGCTACGTCATCGCCCCCCTCAGGGACTATCCTGCATACGTGAACACTCCGCCCGTCACACAGAAAATAGTGCCTCAAGCTATAAGTGTCCGCAAGGTGGTAAGGGTACCGGCGAATAAGGTGGTCGTTCCCAGTTACACGACTGGATACATAGGGTACGGGAGCGGGCTGAGGTCGGGATACTTCGGTTACTCCGATCGGGCTGGGTACTCGCGTTACGCGGGCTACCCCGGTTTTTCGGGCTACGCTAGCTACTGGTGGTATATATAATCGTAGTATAAAGTAAAGTGTTCCTACTTTATAGCATAGTTGGACAGTTAGAAGTAAGAGTCTGTTGTTACCTAGTTTTTTAATTATTGCATTTTTTTTGTATTGCAGTTTTTACACGTGAATGTTAAAAAGGTAACATGTTCCTATGATAGCGTGTACAGTTAGAATTACGAGCCTACTGCTACTTATAGTTTTTTAATGATTTATGTAGTTAATAAGTGCGATTATTAAAAAATACTGTTACCTTATATTAAAAAAACGAAAAATGACAAGTTGTTTTTGTTAATAAAAAGAACATCTTTTTCCTTTATTTATAGTGTGTAAATATGAACCTACTGTTGCTTAGTTTTCTAAATTAATGTATCGGAGGTTTGCCGCTTGAATGTTAAAAATGTTGTTTTATTAAAAAAACGGAAAATGCCAAGTTGTTTTGATAAAAAATCCGTTCCAAGTTGATCTTAAATTTATTGGCTACAAGTTACAGGTGTGGCCTTTGACCTTCATTATTATGCGAAAACACAAGCGTTGAATGATATCAATTGAGGCAGCTACGACCAAGGAAATTAAGCTACCTTAATTTAGCAATATTGTCTTCCACCCATTGATGACTCATGCAGGGGCTCCTCTCACAACGAGAAGGATGCAGGACTTAGAGTTACTTCTTTGAGAAACTTAAGGAGAACACTTAGGCATGCAGGTTCCCTACGCTGTTGCAGCAGGTGATAAAGCGCACATAAATTTTTAAGTAAGTCATTGGTGCGTGCCACTGGGGTTCCCGGGCCTCTCGATTTACTGAATTGTAATCTACTGGGCTACCATCGCTTTATTTTTAACAATAAAGTGCATGATCGGTGAAGTGTTTGCGGACAAACCCTGGGCGCGGCGCGGTGAAGCGGCCTTGCCGTCACCGGACGCACCTTACCACACGATGCGACGAGAAGCACACTATCGGATGTTACTTAAGGCTTCTACACACGGCCGATTAAAAAAAATACTGTTATCAACCGTCCAAGATCCTACAATATATACGAGGCTTTATTTTTGTCAAAGATCTGAATCAGAAGATGAATTATTTATACTCCTGTAGTAATTAGAATATTGAAAATAATTATCCGCAAAGCAATTACAAAACTAAAAAACTCACCTTGTATAATTTTCTTCATCATCAAACAAACAGAATATATAACTCCTGCCGTAAAGGAATATACTTCCGTTAAAATTTTGCAAAATTTGCAATAGTTAGCGAAACTAAAATAATTATCCATAGCTTAAAAAATTCAACGTACATTTTATAACTTCCATCATCATCAGACAGAATAAATAAAATTACCTTGTTTTTACGATAGTTCACTAAATGCGATTAGCATGTCTTATTAATAACAGACGGAGTCTTACAACTAGAAGTACATACATGTATGTATAGGCCTTAGTTAACCATAATGGCCTATTTCCGGTTGGTGGTTAACGGCTGAGCCTAGGAAACCGCTACGACAAAATTGCGACTTCAAATCGTTCGTGACGTTAAAGCCTAATTCAAGTTCAATAATGTGTTGTTAGCTTGACCGCTCTCATTAGAATATCGGAAACGATACGTGAAGCAGTCTTTGTTCGTATCTAAATGTTAATCGATTATTCCACGTGTCGCAAGTCGCAACGAGTAGAGTCAGTTTGTTTCGTCAACGGAGCTGTCGGTGAGATAACCGCGAGAAACTTGAGATGGCTCAGTGAGATAGATTTCTTTAAAACGTTCAAAAGGTTAAGTAAGACGGGTTGCGTTGGATTTATAGAAGGGCAAATAAAGGCAGTCACATATCACAAAGTTGACAAGGTGTGGTCCGTGTGGTGCCGTGCGATTGGTTCTGGGTTCGATTCTCAGCCGCAGGGAAAATTCAATCTCCAAATTTTCTTTTACCAATAGTGACCTACTGTACAGTCGGGTCTTTTCTTGCAATGAAGCATGTAGGCCTGCGACCACCACGCCGGCTTAATGTAGAACTCTCAGGCATGCAGGTTTCTTCACGATGTTTTCCTTAACCATTTGAGCAGATGATATTTCATGTTATAAGGCAAACATAACTTGTTTAAGTTAGTCTTTGGAGCGTGCCATTGGGAATCGAATCTGGACCTCTCGGGTAAGAGGCCAAATTTAGTAGCGTGGCTTTGTTGTTTTTGAAAGAGTTGAGAGAGTTGATTTTCTTACTATATTAATTACAGTAGCGCTCGATGTACCTACAGTATCGGGCATTTCCCGGTGTGCGTCACGCGCCTGTCGGCATTTACTGTTGTTCGACAGCTTCCTTTTATAATCATTGGAAAACGTCCTACGAGCCATTAAAAATTAAATACGCATTACACTGGCACCGCAATTATATCGCATCGTATCGCATCAATGAGTTGGCCACAAATTTCGACGTAATGAGAACTGAACGAAAATAAAAGAACCCGTATGGCGCCTGAACTGAAACATCGAAAATCTTTAATTATAATTATTATCAAGTTATTAGTGAACACTTATACATGTGGCTTTATTATACATAGAAGAGAAATTTCTTAGCATTTTTTAAGATAAAATTATCTTACAAAATCTTGTCACGCGCGTTCGCGTTACCGTACGCTCATAGCTTAATTTCTGTGGTGATCAACTGCTTACTTTACGTGTTTTTTTCTAAAACGGAACATTTTTGTGTCCCGTGAATGTTCTTGGGGATACTGGGAGAGAGTAGCTGAAAGTGAGACCGTCCCGATCAGAACGAGACGTATGGTCACTTTAGGTATAGGAAACATGTTTCGTCACGAAGTGCACAGCTTGGTATTCGCTGGTATTATGGACTGATGGACTACATTAAGGTAGTGTCGGAGTACCACAGTCAGTACCACAGGCGCGGGCGCAGGCCGTCGGTACTGGTTCCCAAATGCCGCGAAAATGTCAGCTAGGGCTGAACTCTACTAAACTCTACATTTATTATTATTCTGAAGTACGAGCATATTGACCTAAAAGGGCAAAGCGTAAAATTAGATGATTTGGCGATTATAGCGGCATCTAATGAAGCATTTTTATTAGCACCTACAAAATATGTTCATTTATATTAAGATACAAGAAAATGTATTTTTGTTGATAGAATAAGAGAACAACACACAAATAACATCCATTAATGGGTAAAAAACAATTTTTACCTTTCATCAAAAGATGGGTATCACGTCGTCAACAACTGATGCCAAATGAGCATCTGTTTACTTCAAATTGACACAACCGAAGAGAAATAATTACTGTATTCGGGACGTTTTAAAATAGAAATAAAAGAAATGGGTATTTTTAAAATAATTTATGAGCAAATGGTAAATATAAATGCCAACCCTCAAAGATTAAGTGGAAACAGTTAGATTATATCCATTAAAGGAAACGATTGTTTGATGATTGTTCACGACTCACTAGGCTCTTTGAAAGCTTGCAAACATTGCATTAACGTACCGCTGCATGATACTCCGGAATTAATCCTTGTAAAATTCAAGCACCTCTGAAATCCATGTCAATATTTTTCTTATGCAAAATATATTTTTTATTTACTTTTGATGTAAATTTAAACCCATCTTTTTATTTTACTTAATTTTTTATCAATCAATTTAGTATTTATCAATATAAAATAAGTTATCATTAGTAATGTTCTTTGAAATTATGAAGATGTCAAGTGGTCAGAGCTGCCAACCACTAGGTACTAATGTTTTTGATATAAATTGGATGCGTTGCTACTTCTGGAGGTCTAATGCCGTGTTTCCGCGTTGGCCACGGCTTGCCACGCGACCACCAGCGCAAGCGTGTAAAGAGGGCGTTTGGTTTAGCTCGCGTAAGCTTGTGGACGCTTACTTTCGATCCGGTATAGTGTCAGTTTTTGGACACAGATCAAAGGGCGTTTGCGGCAAGCGCTTGCGACGCGTTCAAATGTTGCCGCTCGCGCACTTAGTAGCCGCTGTGATGTCGCGACGAACGCACGTATCGTATGTCTAGTTCTGTCTTCAAAATGTTAGTTACGATACTCCTCCGAAACGGCTTGACCGATTTTTATGAAATTTTATATGCATATTCAGTTGGTCTGAGAATCGGCTACTATCTATTTTTCATACCCCTAAGTGTCCACCCCTAATATTTTTATTTTATTTATTGGACAATTGTTTTTATTTTTTAAAAATGTGTAATAATTCTGAATTTTCACCCTTCAAAAATTCATCCCGCTCGATAACTTATATGGCAAAACAATGTTTGCGGGGTCAGAAATAAAAATAGGTTAAACCAAACGTAATGGCCGCTACAATTTCGGTGTCCGACATGCTTGGATGTACGCAGCACAGATGACGCGTTCATAAACCGTCACAAGCGTGTAAACGGCTTCCAAACGCCAAGCGAGATTTGTGGACGCTTGGGACTTGTGGTCGCTTGGCAAGCCATGGCCAACGTGGAAATGCGGCATAACATGGTCGCTTTTTTGTCTATCTAGCAATTCTATGAAACGTAGTATGGTTAGGTGGGTGTGGGTTGGGTTACGATGGGTTTTATCTTCTTGTGTGAGTTTTAACTTATTGCACTATTAAAAGGGACCTTCACTAGTCCCAACCTATAAAAATAACGTGGTATAGCGGGCTTGTTGTTTAATTTGTTATTAAATTAGGAACCAGTTTACATTAAAAATAAAGGTCCAGTGTATTAAAAGTGTTTACTTCGCTTTCCTACGTCCAAATTTGTCCGCTAATTTTTCCACGGTCTTATTTGAGGATAGCTGCTAATTTTATGTGCATAACATTTATGTACATATATTGTATACCTATTTATGGACGTCTGACTCTTGTTGTTGTTGTTGTTATTGACGTTGTTGCTTCTCGTTATATTCTTCTTGATCAAAGGTATCAAATTAACGTTTTTTTACAATTACCACTACGTAACACAGGTTTTTTAACATTGGTAACATAGAGTATCGTGATATTTACGTCCAGAATATTAATTGTATTATAACGTTATTGATGAAGCAGGTTTAAGAGACTACTGCGACCGATTGCCTTGATCGAATATCGGGGACTAAGATAATTTATTGCGCATAGTTTGAAAACAAAAATAATTTATAGCTCATTCGGAATTGCGTGAATCACTTAGCATCATTAGTTCTTGGTCTACGTTACAAAATGTTTTATTTTTTAGCCACTTATGTAAATTATGTGAATTTATGATGTCTATTATATTTACTTCTATAGAAATCCTAAGAAATCTATCCTAAGACCCTTAATAGGTACGTAGATATATTATCTTAAGATACTTAATCTGTTGTCTTAGTCCTTGTCCTAATGTGGCTGCCACAACCGATCGACTAACCAACACAACAAAATTTTAACACAGGATTCTGTATGGATCTGTCCTAATAGTCTAAGTCTGCCTCAAATACCTACCTAAAAATTGATGCCAGCTCTCCTACTATAATTTTATTGAAATACGCATTGACAAATGACAAAATATGCAATTATGTTGTCGTACGGCCAACGTTTGCGTGTGACACGACAATGACAAGGCTACATGCATTCGTTACTATATTACTCATTGAGACAGGATAGTCACCTTAAATGAGGAATCTCCAGAAAATACAGATGTATTTTCTTTACAGCAATAAATCGGTATTAATTGATTGTGAGTCACCGCTGCGGAGGCTAACGAGACGGCGCCTCGTACTCGCAAATGTTGTAATCTCAGCGCTCAATATCATTATTGGTAATTGTGTAACACGTCTGGATGTTAAGTGTCTCAAATTACTTCTATCTAATACAATAAAAACGTAAAGGTTGTTTTGGGTTTTGATACGAATTAGTCGTCAAAATTACTTAAATATAAAAACAAGAGCAGAATGAGAGAAGCTCTTGAAGCATATTTGAAATGAAATGAAATGAAAATCATTTATTTGCACGAATGGGTTAGTTATTGGTTTTACAGGGAATTTTGATCAATCCATATTCACCTTTTCAGGTATGCAAATTCAAAAAGTAAAAATAAATAGGTATATAAAACTACTACTAAAAAACTACTGTTAGTACTTAATACAAATTAAAACTTTTACAATACCTATTAAAACTTATTATTAAAACACAATTTGATTGATATGTTTTGTACAATTTATTTTATATTAAAGTGATTAATATTAAAGTGATTGGTTAAAAAATAGTTTAATACTTGATTCAAAATTTTCATCGTACGTACTTTAGAAATCAAAATTGAAAATAAATTAATTTTAAAACCAGAATAAAAAAATCTATTTGGGTTAGTCTACAATCTAAGATTATTTTGTGTCTATTGACCCCACTTCGCACAAACCTTCGTAATACTTAAGTTAGCTTACTAACCAAAATAGTACCAACTTTTATTGGAAACAGAGGCGGATTTATTGTCGTGAGTTAGGCAAGGACCTAACTGGCGCGACTTTTATCTGTTAGGTATAAATTCTGTTAGGTCAACATGAAATTGTCTGGGTCTCCAGCTGCCCACATACTCGTACCAAGTCTCAGTCCAGTTGGTTCAGTTTTAGTAGCAATTTCTATGGCGTTTTTCACGTTTTCTAAGCGTAGCGCTCTGTAACCTCACGCCCCCAATACATGGAAAATTTTAATATTCCGTCTCTGATCAAGTGATCCCAAGTATCATGTTTATTGTGGTTCGTCCACCAAATGACCTCTGCATATCACTTTTGCATGTACCTACTGTGAAGTCACGTGCAACTCAGGTGCGTGCATCCGCTGATAAGCTATCCACTGTCGGATAGAGCTTTACATTCAGTGACTGGCGGCATTTGCACCTCTCTTGCATTCACAAGTAGTTCGACGAGTCGATCCTGTTTCATCTGCTTTCGTCAGTGTTTACCAGACGAATTTCATTACCTGTGTATCCTTTTGAATTCATTATAACATGGCTCAGTTGTCTATAAATAATTTGGTCAATAATTTGGCTATATAGATCAGGGGTATTTGTGTTGTGGATGGTTAAATCAGTCAGAAAGGTAGTTTTCCCATTGTAGGTCCAGCACCTACCACCTACCACTAATGTGATAAACCGCTGATTAAGGTTTTACTCTTTGTAAAAATTAAATTATAGTTAAGGTTTGATGATTTTAGGAACATAGGTGATTGATACAATAACTTTGAATTTATAATGTAAATAAAATACTGAAAATGTAATAATTCGGTTTTTAATGTCGGATAAAAATATTGTACTATCACAGAAAAAAATAGAAGCGTTCTTGTGGAAGCAGTAACTAATGTGCTCCACACATAACTTCATCCTTTTTACAATGTTGAACAGTTGCTTTGGAGAATATAAATACAATTTTAATACTCTGTAAATGGTGGTTATATATCAAAGACGAAAATTTCAAAGAATTTGCAACTTCCATAGTTGCGGCCGCGCAGTAGAGAATGATGTATTTTTACGATGGCTACCATCACATCACTTTAGATAGATACACTTTTACTTTCACAGTTCACAAGGAAAGGAATATGTAACACGACAAGCCGCACTATGTAACCAACGCTCCCCGGTCTACCACCATCCGTTGCCGTAGCTGCCGGACCAGCCCCTGTTCCAGCCGTTGCCGGACCAGCCGTTGTTCCAGCCGCCGTTGCCGCCGGACCAGCCCCTGTTCCAGCCGCCGCCGTAGCCGCCGTAGCCGTAGGAGGGAGTGTACACCACGGGCTGGTAGGAAGAACCCCAGCCGCTGTGCCCGCCGCCGATGTAGCCGGCGGACGCCACGCCCAGCGCCACCGCCACCACAAGGAGTGCCATCTGGAATTGCAATTGATGTTAGTTACATAACCACTAATATCAACATCAAATATAACACAGGCTCACAGCCTATTTTGGGATCGGAAAGCTGGCAGATTTTTTTTATTTAAACATTTCTATAATTATGTGAATTTGGATATCCTGACAATATCAAAAATGACACTTAAAAGTATAGTCCTTTTTTATGATCGCTTTTTTGGTGGTAATTGCTGTAAGGTACTTTAGTGATAGCTTTACCACCATATTTTCACAATACAAGTGTGATGCATACGGGTACTTTGATATCCCTAAAAACGTTTTTTTATTTTTGAAAAGTAAAAAGTCTTTGAACGAGTTGTTATGAATATGAATGCAGAAGGAACGGCAGCTCGTTGAAGTCTTATTCTATAAAAAGCTCGATAATTTGTTATGTTTATTGCATTAATTCATGTGATTACAAAAAATATAATGTCAACTAAGTATTCGCATGCAATATTTGGTTGATTTATAAATTAATTAAAATTTATTCTAATAAAAATTCTATACCTAAAGAAGCTTATACTTTTTTATATTATAGTGAAACAACTCACAAAGTATTTCATATTGGTGTTGTATCTGCTTCGGGTGTCGAGACAATATGCAGCGTGGAGCGCATCCTCGGGTATATATACCGGTCCTCGCTCCTCGGATCTCGTGACGTAAGCAGGAAGTACCGACCACCGCCTGCTGCAAACCATGTGGACAAGCCTATCCCACACTGGTAATAAACAACACATACACTGGTTGGTCAATATACATTACCTGTCTATCACAGTCGCACTTTACACTGCTCTAAAAAAACGCAGCGATGTACGTCACAATAACAATAGTTTATGTGTAGCAATCTTTTGTTTTGGTCGAAACGGTTGAGGTTCTGTGAGTCCACGTGAAATGTGGATTGCGCCGGGTCATGGAATTAATAACAAATGAATGTTTTATCGTCCGATACGCTAGACTATTAAAACCTTGTATAGTTGAAAGTGAAAAAAAACAAATGTTGGTGAAAATTGGTACCTCTCCGCATAAATGGTGCGGCTCCGTGTCAGCAAAGGCTGAGTCACTCATTTTGCCCACTTTATATTTAATTTACTATTCCTCTAGTTTTTGTAAATTTGCAACTTGTGTGGCAATAAAACATTACTTTATTTTTATTTATTTATTTAAATTACTTCTAACAATGGTAATTGACAAATTAAATACTTGCGTTTTTTCTGATCAATGAGGGAGTGATATATTTGGTAAGTGGTCAAAAAATTCGCTTTGAATGGTCGCTATTCTCCCGCCCACTGAATTTAACACTGAACAATACCCATAAAGTAAGTTGAACCGCTGAATTGTCATGAAACAAGAATTTTCAGTCAATAGTACTCGTAAATTTCTGTTCGGGCAGAGTGGTGAAATTTGTAGCGACCATCTATCGCTCTATAGTCTATAGTCGTGTCTATAGTCATCTAGGCCTCTCAAGTAGCACATCAATTTCGGCTCTACAATCATAATCTTAACCAGTTGGTCGTGTCTGAGATAAGTTTTATTTGTAGATATTAAATAAGTGATTACGAGTATGTAAAAATGCGTCGATAGCCTAGGGGCTAAGAATTCGCCCTCTTACTCGAGGGGTACCGGGTGCGAACCCCAGTGGCACGAGAGGTGACCCGATTCTGGGTATGTGTTATTATGGTTCATCCACCCCATTGGGTGTTACGCAGATGTCATTACCTCTGCGTAACACTTTTGCATGTTCCTAGTGTGAAATAACGTGCAACTCAGGTGCGTGCATCCGTTGATAAGATATCCACTGTCTGATAGAGCTTTACATTCAGTGACTGGCGGCATTTGCACCTCTCTTGCATTCACTAGTAATTCGACGAGTCGATCCTGTTTCATCTGCTTTCGTCAGTGTTTACCAGACGAATTTCATTACCTGTGTAACCTTTTGAATTCATTATAACATGGGTATACCATGTTCACATGGCTTACCCATAACTTTGAATTTTGTAATGTAAATAAAATACTGAAAATGTACTAATTCGGTTTTTATTGTCGGATAAAAATATTGTACTATCACAGAAAAATTATTTTATCCTATTAACAATGTTGAACGATTGCTTCGTAGAATATAAATACAATTTGTAATACTCAGTAAATATCACGAAGACACGGTGGTTACATGTCAAAGACGAAAATTTTAAAGAATTTGCAAATTCCATAGTGGCGGCTGCGCAGTAGAGAACGATGTATATTTACGATGGCTACCATCACATCACTTTAGATGGATACACTTTTACTTTCACAGTTCACAAGGAAAGGAATATGTAACACGACAAGCCGCACTATGTAACCAACGCTCCCCGGTCTACCACCATCCGCTGCCGTAGCTGCCGGACCAGCCCTTGTTCCAGCCGTTGTTCCAGCCGTTGTTCCAGCCGCCGTAGCTGCCGGACCAGCCCCTGTTCCAGCCGCTGCCATAGCCGCCGCCGTAGCCGCCGTAGCCGTAGGAGGGAGAGTACACCACGCGGCTGACCACGGGCTGGTAGTAGCCGCCGTGCCCGCCGCCGATGTAGCCGGCGGACGCCACGCCCAGCGCCACCGCCACCACCAGGAGTGCCATCTGGAATTGCAATTGATGTGAGTTACGTAATCATCTATATCAAACATAACGCAGGCTCACAGTCTTTGAGATGATCCGAAATACAATTTATATTTTATTTAAAAAAAATATTTATGAATGTGGAGTTTCAGGACATAAAATCAGACACAGTTTAAAAGTAGAGTTCTTTGTATGGTCGCTTTTTAGGAGGGAATTGCTGTAAGGTCACTTTTTAGCGATACATAGAGTTTACCAACAATTATTAGGGTATTTTTTTACTATGATGTCCTTTAAAAACGCGTTGGCTCCTTTTTAAATTTTGAAAAGATGAAAGGTATTTGATAAAATTAACTTACAAGTATTGGAAGAGTGGCGCGTTAATGTCTTATCTATGAAAAGCTCGATAATTTGTGATGTTTATTGCATTTCAAGTGATTACGAAAAAATATGTCAACTAAGTATTCGCATGCAATATTTAGTTGATTTAAAAATATCTGTTTGGAAAATTACTTGTAATCAATTAGGTAATTAAAAATATTCTAATAAAAATTCTATTTGTTTAGCAGCTTTTAATTTTTTTTAACTAAAGTGCAACAACTTACGAAGTATTTCATATTGGTGTTGTATCTGCTTCGGGTGTCGAGACAGTATGCAGCATGGAGCGCATCCTCGGGTATATATACCGGTCCTCGCTCCTCGGAGCTCGTGACGTAAGCAGGAGGTGCCGACCACCGCCCGCCGCAGACCACAAACATGGACAAGTCCGAATAGCTTTAGGCAGTGACGCTGCGAGGACAAGCCTATCCCACACTGGTAATAAACAAGACGTACACTGGTCGGGCAATATACATTACCTGTCCAACACAGCCGCACTTTACACCTCTCCCTACAAACACAGCGATGTATGACACAATAACAATAGTTTATATGTAGCAATCTTTTGTTTTGGTCGAAACGGCGGTTGCGTGGGTTTACGCGGAATGTGGATTGCGCCGGGTCATCGAATTAATAACAAATGAATGTTTTATCGTCCGATACACTACACTATTAAAACCTTGTATGGGCCGGTTGAAAGTGAAAAAAAGAAATGTTGGTGAAAATTTGTACCTCTCAGCATAAATTACTTCTAACAATGGAATAGTACACTTTTAATTTTGCGACTACGAGTAGGATGAGTAATTGACGAATACGCGCGTTTGTTCTGATCGATGAGCGAGTGAAATAATTTGGTAAGTGGTCGAACAATTCGATTTGAATGGTCGCTATTCGCCCGCCCACTATCACAAAGTAAGTTGAGCCGGTGAAATGTCACGAATTTCAGTAGACGACCTCAGTGGCGCAGTGGTTAAGACACCGGTGTGCTGCGCGGAGGGTCCTGGGTTCGATTCCCAGTAGAGCAGAGATTTGAATGATGAATTTGAATTTCTGTTTCTGGTCTCTGTGTGTGTGTTCTTGTCTTGTGTGTGTCTATGGCGCCCACGAAACAGGGAATCTTAGTGTGGGGCTATGAGTGTGAAGCGTTACTTATTTATTTATATATTCCTGTTGGGACAGAGTGCTGAATTTTGTGACGACCTTTTAGTGATCTAGTCCTCTTAAGTAGCAACACATCAATTATAATAATATTATAGTCTATAGTCACAATCTCAAAGTCGCTCCTGTCTAAGGTAGGTAAGTTTTTGTTGTAGATATTAAATAAGTGTTATGTAAAAAGCGGTGACAACCCAGTGGCTAAGAATTCGGCCTACTTGAGGGTTACTGGGTTCGAGTCCTAGCGGCACGAGAGTGACCCGACCCTGCTGCGAGCCGGGTCTCACAATGTACACTAAATAAACATCATTAAAAGTGTGGTATTATCCAAAGAGCTTACAAAGAAATGTCATACATCGCAGAGTTAAGTATTGAGACATAACAACACGTATTTAATTCCATTAGCAAACATTTCTTTGTTCACGGCGTTTTTAAAGCAACGAAACCCGCTTCGTATAGCAATTGTTGAAGTTAAGATCTTAATCACTTTACTGTTTTGGACATTGTGATTATTTAGTTTCATCGTGAGAAAACAGGCTAAAAATATACTTACTGTATTGCTCAACGGTTACCGCCTTCGCTAGTAGTGCAGCGAATATGCAAATATATACTGTATGGCTGGCTTGGCTGCAACTCTTTTATGGCCCACTGTTGGACACGGGTCTCTTCTTACAGCGGGGGGAGGCCTGCAGCATACTCCACCACGCTGCTCCAATGCGGTGCGGTGGAGAAACGGGCTAGTTGACAACCGGTGTCGAATGTTTTCAAACCGCCCATAAGGCCTCCGACAAAGTTTAACGACTACGTATCGATCCTAACAACCGGACCGAAGGCTTAACGTGCCCTCCGAAGCACGGAAGCGCGCAGATAATTCGCCACTAGCGTTTCATCCATCCAGGTACTGAACGCCCGACGTTGATAAACTTTTTCCATCGCTTGCGATCTTCTCAAGCACGCTTCAACTCAGTATGACAAGTACCTAAATCTATGATTTGCCAAAAATTAAGTACGTGTCGTGAGTTGCAAAATTTATGTATTTTTCTAGATTTATATTTCTCTCTATGACAAGGTTCAGCAACAACGAACATAACATGTAGTGGGCGGGTGACACACGTCTGTGCCCGACGTATAGTTTTCCATTAACTCAGAATGTGTCCGCAGCATTATGCAAGCCGTCAATTTCGGAAACTCATAATCGTATTTTAGTGCAACGATGCATGATTTTAGCATCTAGACGGCATCTAGACTCGGCCTTGGAGACTTTGTCAGTGCATCATTTCCATAAATGATTTATGCTAAAAAATATTATGCTTAAAATACTGGTTCGGATGGAGGGTTCTGGGGTCAATTCTTAGCAAAGCAGTAAAATGGTTTGAGTTTATAGTCTAGGTGTGAATTTTAGTCTTTTCGTCACTTTATGGCAGTCTCGTGAATTTTTGTCTTTTGTTACTCTATGGTATTCTCTAATGAGAATTGTTTTTTATTACCCATATTAAAAAAATTTTAAAGTCTAACAAAAATTTTAACTTTAATTGGAAAATCGAAAAGCTTTTAGTCAAAAAAGCTAGCTGAGGTTATTGGCAGTTTCTCATCGCCACATTCCTGATGTTGATGGACCAGCTGCTTCACTCGGAACGAGAGGAAGACACGCACTACGAACTACTGAGGTGGTCAGCGGACTCCTTAAAGAGAATAGAATACTCGTAGAAGCTTATTTTTATTTATTTAACCATCTACATCTATTATAACAGGTATTCACCCAATGCGACAGAGTATCCTTAACATTAAAAAACATACATACAATATATTATCACTAAATTTTACAAGCTTTTAACTCTAATTATTTTCGTAGCAAATTAGATGGGCTTAATTGTAAAGCAAACCTATGTAGCAGGAAAAGTAACGATTTTAACGGGTAAAAAATAATATCCTGATACTTCTGCTATTTTAAAATAACCAGTCAAATTTTAGATTCACAACCGTTCGACACATTAAAAGTCATTTCCGTGAATCTGCCTATAATTTATGTCTCTACTTTTAAACAGATTTAAATGATGGAAGTACTAGTTAACAAAGCTACTAAAAGTTTGTAAATAACATAACTATATCCCAAAGCAGTGACGCCGATAAGGGTAATATGGGGTATGAGTAACAGCTAGCTACAAATCAAAAATCTTTTAAAGCATTCGACAATTCCCATAAATTCAGATGCAGATGACAGATATAAAAACTGGCATGCCATCTCATAACGACCCGAAGCAGCATTAGTTACGGTGTTCACGACAAATGACGCTGTCAGCAGCTGAATTGATTGCGTTTTAATTCGCGGCAAGTAGGTCGGAGCCTCGTTATGTCACGTTATCGCATCTTATTGTCAAGGACATCCTTAGGGGGCATGCATCCATGCTCCCCCCTCTCCTCTATGTGATGTTAGGAGCTGTGTTAGGAGATTTTGCACAACCCCTTCCTAATTATCTTATCTCACGTGAGACTATACGAAATGCTTATGTTTTGTGTAGTCAAACAATACTTTTTCGCCATTTTTTGCTTAATATTTAGCAAACATAAATATTTGCACATTTGTCTTATAACTCCAATATGTTGCAAGATGTTTCAAATTTTCTTGGTAACGCCTGAAGCTGAAGCTCTGATTATTATTTTCGTAATTTTAGGAGCGAATTAATTAAAAACTAAAATTGAGATTAAAAGTATGTTTTTGTCATATCTTATATACTGTTGCAGCGCTATCTCCTGGGTAGTAGCTGGACTATTTGGTTTACATAAATATTAACGATATTTACAAAGTCATCTAATAGATGTCGCGATATTCACTTTAAAATAATATGAATCTAAAAATTTTTGCTTGTCTAGAATAACTGGATAAAATCATGTCTAAAGTATTATAAAAATACTGATTGTAAACAACAACAAACATCATCAAATTCATTTTTTATTGAGTTAAATTCGTGCAATAACAAAACAGATATTGATGAATGTTTTTTTCCTTATTATTTTTTTCTATAGTCGATATCCAGATAAAATCTTTCCTATCTGCTATATGCTATAAGCTATGCCCATACTAAAAATTCATCAAAATCCGTTCAGTAGATTTGTCGTGATCGGGTAACAAATTAACAGACAGACAGACAATAATTGTAAAAAACGCGATTATTGTTTTCTTATGCGAAATCAATTATTCTTTTTTAAATATTTTCCATGTACAGATACAGATTTTACTTTTCTACGATTTTATTATATGTATAGATAGATTTCCAAATATGTTGTACAGATAAACACTTAAAATATAATGATGTAGTTATATCAAATTATGCTACACGTATACAATTTAAACTGTGGCGCCCATTCTAAGATCAAACTTGTGTTATGGGCACCAACTTCTTCATAATTCTTTTATCCGTAAGTCTATGGGACGGTCTTTTTTTTGAGCAAAATAAAGCAATTCTAACTCAAACTCAAACTCAAAAGCTTTTATTCATTATTAAGTACAATTTGTGCACACTTAATGAAAGTCATACAGATAAATTATACATTCTACATTCATCCGCTTTGATCGCCCCTCAGGCAAAACGTAGACTGGGAGAAAAAAGCGGGCGGAAGAAAACTCCCAGCACTCTTTTAAAAGTAAATAAAACTTAGTCTATAGTGCAGTATGGCTAGGTCCAGTAAAGGAACACACGTGACAGCTATCGTGTGTGTCAATAACACCGATTATATTAAAGGTAAAAAGTCAAAACAAATTACAAAAGGAAATAAATTGTTCTGTATGGGTACCTACTATACTTTACTGTGCAAGTGTGTATTGTGTGTGTCTGCATGTATATGAGGGGAGTGTGTGTGTGTTTGTGTATTAGTGTGTCAGTGCATGTTTGTGTTCTGGAGCTGTGCATTCTGAAACTAACAATAAGGTGATTTGAATAACAACTCTGTCTCATCGTAATTTTTAGTATTCACAAACTTTTATTTTGCGTTGCCGATAACAAAAAGAAAATATAAGTACATATTACAATTTTTATTAACTATATTGTAGAGGTGACTTTGTACAGTTTGAATAAGAACGTCGTTTATTATTAAGATTTTTATCAAAAGGTAGAGAGGCATGCTTACGAAGAATAGTGTGGAGAATAAAGAGTTGCCTAACCGAGAGTGCCTTACCTACAGTCGGAGTATAATTCCGTAGGAAAACTAAATGGTTTAGACATCATTACTTTTAGGACAGCTGTTTGCGCTCTATCCAACTGAAGAAGATGGGTTTTACATGCCTCGACCCATACCGCGGTACAATAAGAGATAACTTATCTTTTATTTCATTGACATAAAGCATAATAAATCAAATGATACTTGCAAAGTTGCAAACATCTAAGGGCAGCTATGTTAATTGGCTAATCAAATCAACCACTATCTCTCATCTGAAAATTTTAGTCCTACTTTAATTTCAGTTAGAATAGTTACAATTTAGTAAAATAATAGACTATTATTTTACTAAATTGTACCTAAATTACCTACCGGTACCTAAATTACCTTCTTTGTTAAAGTATGAATCATAATCATGTTTTACTGTCACTACTTTTGTGCAAAAGCATGGTTTTAAATAAACGCCTCGTTAATGGAGCATACGAGTACGTTTTAAGTCACCAAGGTTTTTGCGCAATCGTCCCCGCGGCTCACCGAGCGTTTGCATCTATTAGTTCGTCTTCTCGAATTATCAGTTTATTAACAAGGCCGTGTTTATTCGATTAAGTTTTATGTTGTTTATCAATTGCTCGTTTCAAACAAGCCTATATTTTATTATTATGAGCGGATGTGGTGTTAGCCCGCATATTATTAAAGCAATTAAATATCGACGCCTCGTGGGAATAGCATCTATCTTTACGAAAAGTTGATTTATTGCATATTTATAGACTGAGTCTATATTGCTTTTAGTGTTAATTATAGGTTTTGTGTAGACTTTTTGGCGGAAGATACTTAAACTTGAACTTTAATTACATAACATGACTTGATTGATAGATAGGTATACAAGTCTCATACTATCATTATTTCATTTCATTGTAGCAAATATGATATCGTGCAATGCGATGTTTAAAAGACCAAAAAATGAAACAAAAAAATTAGGGAAACAGAACAGTTTTATTTGGTGTAGGTAGCTCTAGGGGTCATCGTTCACCACCAGCCGCTGGCGTAGCGGGGAGCGGCGACGTATCTGGTGTGGTGGACGACCGGGGCCTTCACGATGATCGTGGGCGCGGGGTGGTGGGCGGCCAGCAGTGGGGCGGCGTGGTGCGCGTGGCCGAGGAGCGGGGAGGAGTAGCCGATGGCGGGCGCGGCGTGCAGGGCGGGGGTGGCGTGCAGGGCGGGCGCGTAGCGGAGCGCGGGCGCGATGTGGCTGGACAGCAGGGGAGCGGACAGCGAGTGCGAGCTCAGGAGCGGCGCCGAGTGAAGAGCGGGAGCGCTGAGGATCGACGCGGAATGGAGACCGTGGGAGCTCAGGAGCGGCGCGGAGTGAATAGCGGGGGCACTCAGGAGCGGCGCGGAGTGAATAGCGGGGGCACTCAGGAGCGGCGCGGAGTGGAGGGAGGGCGAGGCGAGGAGCGGTGCGCCATGCAGGGAGGTGGAGGGAGTGAGCAGGCCCCCGGGCTCGCCGAAGATGCCGCGCTTGTCGCGCGACGCGCTCGCGACGGCCGCCAGGAGGAGGGTGCACACCTGGAAAATAGAAATGCATTATAAAACATCGTTGATGTCTGATACAATAATGAAGAGCCATTAATTATATGTTTAAGTTAACACAAGATACTCGTAGCTGACTATCAGGAAAAATAATAAAGGGGGAAAAGTATTTTTAAGGTATTGTACTAAACAAGCCACTCCATTGGTAAGCCATTTTGTTACACAAATATCGAAAATATAGCCATTTAGTCATCAATAGTGACACTGATACTATCTACTGTCTGACGCGCTGTTCGCGTAGTACTGTACTGTAATGTTTTTGATATTAATGACAACCCATTAAGTTTATTTTGGTTACTTCGGTGAGCACATGCATTTAAATTAAGCTTATAATGAAATATAATATTTAAGTGTAATGTAAGCTTTGGGAAGATTACAAACAAATTTGAATACACGCGATAGAATTAATCAGCTATTTTTGGTAAGTGACCGTGAGACCGCCTCGGGCAGCATAACTACGTATTATATTATGTTAAATAGTATCAACCGATATTTGGGTCACATTGGTTTATTTTAAATGCAAAGCGATATTTAAATAGTTATATTTAAATTAAAATTAAAGAATAATTTGAATATAGCAATGAAAACCAAATTAACATTATTATTAGGTATCAAATAAAACTTGCAGCCCTTATTTTACAATGAGCATTAAAAAATTAAAACTTTGATGTTGCCCAGCCAATGCACTCTAACGTCAATTTTAAATACAAAAAATTAACGATATAAATCCTAAAAATGTGTTGAAATAACTTTACTTGTAACTGAAGCCACGAGTATGAAGTAGTTAATTGACGTTTCTCGCATCAAATTTGGAAGATTGCGTAAAAAATTGACTCTAGAACACATTGGCATACATCAAGACTGATAAATTATTCACCTAACTGTTGCCTTCTGTGATCGATACCAAATTAATTTAAATTGATATAAAATACGAGCCGTTTGTTTACATTTTAAAATATTTTCTATTTTTGTAATTTAATATATTATACTTTTTATGGCAAAACTTAGCGCATTTTAACTACATATTTCAGTTACTTTGTTGCAATCAGATCTCAAAGATAAAACATAAAATGTTTAGATTATTACATGTTTAGAGTGGCTGGAACAATAAATGCATAATAAAATTTTAACGTAGAATGAGTAGGTCAAAAAAATTAACAGAGTCGTATTTATAAAATTATTTTAAGATAATAAGATAGAATCTCGGAGTATATACCTACACCGTGTTTAAATGCTGCTTAATTTCAAATTGGTCTAGCTCTCTAGACGAACTAAGCAGCAAGATTTAATGCTGGCACATTTTACTGAACACTTTACTAATTATCTACTCAAGATAATATAGACAAATATAGGGACATATCGTACATATAAACACAAAGTAATCTTTGGTAGTATGGGATACGAGTATATTTCATATGTAAAACATTATTATTTGAAACGTATGTTATTGTATGGTACTAGATGTACTCGGTTGCAAGTCTTTCGGCCCACTCTTGGACACGGGTATTTCCCCACCACCGGGGAGGTCTGGAGCGCACTTCAACATGCTGTTTCAATTCGAACAACAGCTGATATTAATTTTCCAACCAGTATAGTTGGGGTGGGTTTATTTAATCAATAAAAAGTTCAACTTACGAAGAATTTCATGGTGATGTCGATAGTTTGGTGGTTTACAACGGTCGGGTCGATGTGTGCTGCCTCAACGTTAACTTGGGAATTTATACTGTTAAATCAGTTGCAGGGCATTTGCATAAAGGGTTGAGCAAGCGCCCTCCGAGATCTGATTTACGGCGACCCATCGCACCTGACGAAATTGTCAACTATTTCATTTTAGGGACTGAAGACATTCCAACGTTCGTCCATTCCATCATTGACTGCCCTCTTGACGTGGTTATCAGTACTTATTCCTAGTTGTTGCTTCAGAGGGCGTGGGTTTGATTTGAAAAGCGGATGTTAGATGTAATATGTTGTAATATGTTCATTAAGTGTAAACAACTCGTACCTGACAGTGAATAAAAGACTGATTTTGATTCTCTCCTAGGACAAATAATTGGGTGATCGATTTGATTTGATCCGAGTCAAAACTACCTAAATAATTATAAATTTAGAAGTTTAACTTATATTTATTGAACTAATCTATGATGAGCACAGGCTCACCACTTATTTTGTGACGAGAGAGAAGTTGTCAAGTGAATGGCTTCTTTATATCCCACTAACTATTGGAGAAGCTACTACCGGGTAGTAGCACCTGTACACGGGTGTGTCTTCTCAATCTGAGTCACGTATCATAGTTTATTCTCTGCTATGCTGTGGCTGCTCCATTGCGGATTGGTGAAGTCACTTTTACGATATTACTTGTTAAGTTAACCGTACGACATGCAATAAGCCGATCGCAACCCTACCCGGGTTACAAAGTAGAAGTAAAACTATACGATTGCGATATAAATAGAAGCTAATATCGTGCAATCGGAACACTAAATACGATGATTTTGTAGTGTCTAATAAAAATACCAAAAAGGTTTCTTATTTATTATCAGTTAATAATAGTAGTATAGTTTTTGTTAATTATATATTTTAAAGTCCTGGCACATTACTTATGCAAATATGGTACTGATAAAAAATATTTTAGGTTAGTGAACGCTAACTCTATTTCATTAAAATTATGTCGGTATAAAAATTCAATTTAAAAGAAACAGTTTTTTAATTTTTAGTTCTGGAGGAGAGACTTTTGGTTGCTTTGAATCAAACATTTGCAGATTTACGGTAACATTTAGTTTTTATTTTTTGGATATCATTTTACGGGCGTTTTACTGCTGACTTCTGGATTTTCGTTTTCGTACAAACTCTATTCTTTTGTTTATCAACGTACATGGTAAATTTCCAAAAATCCTACCTTAGTCACACTTAAGAAATCAACATGCAAAGTTTTATGATTCTCCCTGTTGTTAAGGCTGTGTTTTCCTATAGTAGTGAGTATAAACCATTCTTTTCTATGGTATATAGTATATCCTATATACTAAAGTTACAGTTTCGGACGATGTAGAACGGCCACGTGTGTAGAGTCCCCGGAGCTGCTCCGGATGTGGACGTCACATCGGAATACGATTCGTTTGAGGTTAAATTTCACAATTGTTGCCAAGTTCATCACCACCTTACTCGCACACATTAGCGTCACAAATATAATAATAATAATAATAACCCCCCCAAGGGTTCACCTTGACGTGGTGGGGGGGCTTAAGGGAAATGATACTAAATGGGCTTAAACATCCAAACCCTTTCATACCCGTACTAGCTACGGAGCAACTCACACAGTACGCCAATAATACCAGAATGCGTGACCATTTCCCAACCAACGATCCCAACTTTCCTCTCCTACTATCCACCTTTACCAGTCATCGTTATGGAGAAAGTTCGTACAAGAAGATATAACCTACGGCCGCTACCCGGGGGTCGCCGGGGCGCACTTGGAGCCGGTGCTGAGTGCCACAGTATGCGAACCATCGGCGACGGGGGGCTGAGCAGGCGGGCTCCCCTCGAACAACATACTACAGCCGACATTCATCTTTCACCTTCTTCATCATCTATATCTCTGTTCCCGTCACTTCCTTCTTCACCTCCCTCTTATCTGGATAATAATCTTAATCTATCTCCTATCTCTTCCACATCATCAACCGAGGACGTGCAAGTAACCCAACAGAAGTTCTTAACTGGATCTGCTAAAGTTCCTTCGTACGCGCAAATCTTGCAGACAGGCGAATGTTCCTCAAGCCATTCTGCAACATCATCATCTTCACATCAAAATTCTACAATAATGTCACATCCATTCTCTGATTCTTCAACTAGTGGCATTATAACAACGCAGGAAAATGTTGCACAGACAACTATAACAGTTGATAAATCTGGGCCCACTACCTGTAATTATAAGCGTAAAAAATGGACACAAGAAATGAACCAATTTATTTTACGCACCTATCTTTATTTAACTAAATTAGATACCGAAACAGATACCTATCTTCAACCTTTACACTCCAGATTCATAGAACAGTTCCCAAATATGACTGTTAGCCGACAACGTGTAGGAGATCAGCGTAGAGCCATTATGCGTGGGCTTCTACCGCAAGAGACGATCAAGAAAATTTATAATGAGGTGCGCTCAAATCTAGCCGCTAGACATTCCACACAAGAACCAATTAATAGCTTAGATAATAGTGCTCACACGAGTGGTCAACGAATGAGATGGACACAAGAACACAATGAAACCATCATGCGAGCCTATTATAAAATTACATTATTAGAAACTAATAAGACAGATTATAGAAAACAATTGCACCAGGAATTTGTAACCAAGTTTCCACATCTAAACCATGTTACTGAACAACGAATATCAGATCAACGCAGGGTAATTACAAATAATCGTCGTCTAACAACTGAAAGACTTGAAATTATTAAGCAGGAAGTAGAAAAAGAATTAAGAATAGTCAAAGAAAGAATACCAGAAAATACTGAAGACATACCAAATACATGCTCCATTACAGTTAGTGTTGACACATCTAAAACAATAGATCCCAATAGCGACGAACAGTCCATGAATAATATACTTGTAAATGATAACATTTTACAATTAGATAACACAAACTTATTAGAAGGGACCAAAAACAAAATAAAAGAAACATTTAAATTAACTTTAGAATACTATAGTAATACTTCACCAACAGATCGCTGTTATATACCAAAACAGCAGGTATCAAAAAGCTTTAACAGAATAATTAAATATATAGATAAAGAAATATTACCAATGTATGTGAATGCAAATACAGACTTTCTTACGATGCATACAGTTATTTATTGTGCAGCTTGGACTGCGGCAAAAATGAATGGGACAAATCTCACTTTACCACCTAAAACAAAAGACCATAACATAATTAACTTTAAACCAAAATGGCAAGTGAGATTAGAAAAGAGAATTTCAGATTTAAGAATAAAAATTGGACGTTTAACACAATACATACATGGAAATAGGAACGCAAATATTACGAAACACGTAAACACAATTTTTCAAAATTACAAAGTCCACACAGTTCATGATGAAATTAACACAGACCCCACACATTTCTTAGACACACTTAAACAAAAACTCTCAGTTGCTGCTAGTAGGCTTAGAAGATACAAAACTTGTAGTCTCCGAAAAACTCAGAATAACCAATTTACCAGAAATGAAAAACAATTTTATAGGTCCCTCAGTAAAAACAGCACATCTCAATCTTGTGATCGTAATATCTCATTAGACGGTTTAAAAGCTTATTGGTCGGGTATATGGGAAGAACCTATATTACATAATAATGATGCGACATGGATTGAGAATGAGATTGAAAATCACTTACATGTAGAGTCTATGCAGTTTGAATATATCACAGCAGACATATTTAGGGAAGTTCTGAGAAAACTTCATAATTGGAAAACGCCAGGATCTGATCACATCCATAATTTCTGGTACAAGAAATTGACTTATATACAACCTTATCTTTATAATCATTTCAATTCCTTTATTAAAGACCCCCCCGCGATGCCAAAATTCATTACACAAGGCACAACATACTTGTTGCCAAAAGAATCTAATGATTTAAATGATCCATCTAAATTTCGGCCCATTACCTGTTTACAAACTGTGTACAAAATTCTAACATCATGTCTAGCGCAAACAATTTATAAACACGTAGAGAGTAATAATATACTTACTGAACAACAAAAAGGTTGTCGAAAATTCAGTCAAGGGTGCAAAGAACAACTCATTATAGACTCAGTAATTTTACAGCAGGTGCATAAGAATAAAAGAGATTTATACACGGGTTATATTGATTACGCCAAGGCCTTTGACTCAGTCCCACACTCCTGGTTATTAAAAGTTCTAGAAATCTATAAAATTCACCCCACAATAATTTCATTTCTACAAAACACGTCATCTAGTTGGACAACACACCTCCGAGTAAAAACAAAAGATAACATGATAGATTCAGAACCTATTAAGATTAAAAGAGGTATATTCCAAGGAGACGCTCTTAGTCCCCTTTGGTTTTGTTTAGCGTTAAACCCCCTATCCAATAAATTAAATTCCACGAACATAGGTTACTCACTCCAACACACTACCTCCGAACAAATAAAATTCAATCATCTCCTATACATGGATGATCTAAAGTTATATGCTATAGATCAAGACGATTTAGATCATCTAATAGAGAGTACAGAGAGATTTTCAATAGATATATGTATGAACTTTGGTATCAATAAATGCAGGCTTAATTCGTATAAAGCGGGAATACACTATCAACACCAACACGAACTTCAATCAGGGCAAATAATTCATTCTTTACAAAACAATAATCCATATAAATATTTAGGTTACAATCAAACTAATCTTATTAACTGCAAGGACTCCAAAAACATACTTTTACAGGAATTTACACGTAGGCTAAACTTAATTTTAAAAACACAACTTAATTCTAGAAATTTGATTAAAGCAATAAATACTTACTGCATTCCAATCCTTACCTATTCATTTGGAGTACTTAAATGGACAAAATTAGAACTAGTAAACCTACAGCGTACTATACACACTAGCTTAACCAAACATAGGAAACACCACCCGAGAGCCTGCTACCAAAGGATGATTTTACCAAGGGTTGAAGGAGGTAGAGGCATAATCGATATCTATAATTTACACAATAAACAAATAGCAACACTACGACAGTTCTTTCACAATAGGAAACTAAGTTCCATATTACATAAATTAGTAGTAAACAATGACCGTAGATTAACACCATTAAACTTATACAGTAAGGAAACACAAAAAAATGAAAAACTTATTAACAACAGATCTAAAGAAGAGGCCTGGAATGCAAAGGCATTACACGGTAGACACTTCAAAGATTTAAATCAATCATTTGTCGATAAAAAAGCTTCTAATGCATGGCTTACACTAGGAGAATTGTTTCCGGAGACGGAAGGATTCATGCAAGCCATACAGGATCAGGTCATAGAAACCCGCAATTATAGTAAACACATTATTAAATTGAATAACATCACAGACATATGCAGAAAATGTAACAAAGCTTCCGAAACTATTCAACATATAACTGGTTCATGCTCATCAATCGTCCAAACTGAATATAAACACCGACATGACCAAGTTGTAAACATAATACACCAGAAACTTGCAATTAAGTATAATCTTATAAATGATTCACCTGTTCCATATTATAAATATAAACCAAATATTGCTTTAGAAAATGCTTCATATAAAATGTATTATGATAGAGCCGTATTTACAGATAAAACTGTTCACTATAATAGACCGGATATAACTATAGTAGATAAAATTAATAAAAACGCTATGATCATTGATGTGGCAATACCCAATACGCACAATCTTCAAAGTACCATATCAGAAAAGTTAATAAAATATACAGACCTCAGGGATGAAATAATGAGACAATGGCAACTTCAAAAAGTTACTATAGTCCCAGTTGTCCTTTCAACAACCGGAGTTATACCCAAAACACTTCACCAATCTCTGAAATCTATAAATATCTCTCTATACACATATTTCACACTCCAGAAGGCCGTCATTCTCAATACTTGCAGAATAGTTAGAAAGTTTCTGCAAACAGACACTTCTGTTCCATACGACAATTAACAAAATCTGATTGTTCCTCACTTGGTGTAAACCCGTGAGAAACATGAATACCCGATTTTATACAAGTCGAGAACCGCAAGAAAAGAACAAACAATAATAATAATATACTGCCTTATTATGTATATGAATTCTTGAAATAGATATCAATGTTTATTTATTGCACCCATATAAAGCTTTATTGCTATTAAAGATAGGTTTATACTCAGATATTAACGGTTAACAGAGGCTTGAGTGTTAGTAGTTTAGTTGTATCAATCGATGACTTTACAGTGAGTGATCCTATTTACAAGAAAACTCGTTTATGAGAGCTTATGCTTTGTATTTCTCTGCAGCAGGTTCAGGCCTTAGACAGACGCAGAGTGGCGTTTTCAAATAAAACACATTTTAATAAATTTCATTTATATTCAGTCACATTTATTATCATAATAGTAACTAATTTGTACTTCTGAATAAAACTTAAATTACCTGACCATATGTTGAGACAATCATTAATTACCATTATAATTTTCGATAGATTAACATCGATAAAGTTTCAATTAAGAAATATTACCGAGGCTCGGAAATAGAACGAACAAGTCTACAGTCGATAAAATATGTAGAGATGGGCCCTTTAATCAATTGTAATGAGATTTAGATATCGAGTGATTTTAAATACGTATCGCACGTCCTTTTTAGCTATCGACGTGTTGATTTATTACGTCCCGATACATCCTTCTATGATCTAACGGATATTGACGAAGAAAGATAAATCGTTCAATATTACACATAAACTCACGGTATTATGTTATTAGCGTGCGTAAGTAAGGCTCGATATTCAATAACGGTAATATCGCGTTGGTCTCAACCCATCTCTAACTAAGCTGCTTAGCACCATACGTTCCTAGCAGCGTCCCATCTGCGGCCAGCGGGCGCGGAGTACACCGTCTGCACCGGTTGGCTCACTCTGAAGCTGTTGGTGTTGTACCCAACTGGTAGGTGCTCGGAGTAGGACGACGCCGACTGGGACGAGGATTCCGACGACGACCACTGTCTGAGCGGAGCCGTGTATTGCTGCGAGTATTGCGGGACAGACACGACGTTAGCCACAGGCGAAGCAACCAGCTCGGTCTTTGGGATGTATTCGTATTGGGCAGTTCTCAACTCAGGTGAGATAATGACGCTCTGGGGTGACGTCACGTACTCCTGCTGGTAGTACTGCGGCTGCTGGTAGTATTGAGCGTATTGTGAGCTCTGGGGATAGGTCTGGTACTGCTGGTACTGAGGAACGTATTGGTAGTTCTGCGGGGAGGAGAACTCTTGGGTCACGATCTGCGAGGATGGGTTGTACTGAGATGATGAGTAGTACTGCGATGCATCGTACTGTGAACAAAGCAAATCGATTTAAGTAAATAATGAAAGCAAATACCTAACATACCTAATTTTGCATTTTTTTCGTTTGGTTCTTGGTTAGATAACTTTTACTTTGGTTTACAGGTGCAGACTTTATCTCAAACTGTTATAAAAACTTACACATTGAAATCTTTTTTATAGAGTAAGACCTGGGAAATAAGCATATGAGCTACTTGATGTATTAAAACGGCTTTTTAGACACCCATTTAAATCGATTTTTCAAACACGAATAGCTGTAGCACCTTCGCAATATAAATAGCAAATACTTACCGAAGCTGGCTGCTCGTAAGTGTAGATCACGTTAGGCGCTTCGTACTGGTTGTAGCTGCGCTTGTTTCCTCCAAGCGGAGTGCAGCTCACGGCCGTCACTACCACTAATATGATCTGAAAATGTACGTTTATTAGTTACGAGTATTTATCAGTATAATTATGATAATTTTATCTACTACTTTATAACTGTAAAATTTGTTGCTACTTATTATGAATTCAATAGTCTTAGTTTCATTGTGTTAAAACAGAGGCCGTCTCCGAAGACAATATACCGTGTAGTGTTTTTTTGCTGAAAAGGTTCTTTAGGGGAAAAGCTTTTCATGTTGCTTTCCTAAGATTAAATCAAAAGAAGTTTACACCGTATTAAATTAAATTCATAGTTAGTTAGGTTATAGGCACCTTTCTAAAACTTAGAACGCTGACTCCAAACCTATCAATAATTTTGAAGATTTTTCAGATTTTGGGTCTAATTACAAGCATAACATACAAAAGCAGGCCTAAATCAATTACTTTACATCCTATCACACATTTAATTCGCAAACATTTAAACTCACCAAAGCTCTCATTATGAAACACGCGTTAATCCACAATTAGAACTAGAGAAGCGATCGTCCTTCGATCAGGTACTAAGAAGTTAGTCCCAAGGTGATGTTTATATATGGCACATGGCGTGCTCGCGGGCCTGGGAAACGTGCGCCATGCTGCCCAAACTGGATTGACACTCGCTGAGCAATCACATAACTCTGCGTCGCTAGCGCTTGGGAGAACTCGGAGGTATGGAGGAGAATGAGAGAAACCCTTTCGAGAGAGGTGCTTTTTCAGTTCTTGTTGTATCACCGGACACGGAAAGGTAAGCTTCGATTTTGGTTTCTTGCTAACTTTCAATTTATGCTCTTAAATAATTTACATAAGCACTTCATATAAATAAGTATTGATAGAGCTCTGAAACAGTTTCTGTCGATCGGGTTACATTCTTATGACGGAAATGTAAAAATATATACGCTGTACGACATGCTAGTCGGATGCTCCTGACGACAAGAATCAGAAATAACAGCAGAGAGAAGCACCCTGCTTCACGAAGTACGAAGTAGAGTCAGCAGCTGTTATCGTTATTATTTACTGACGGTAGAGTTATCTTGTAGTTTGCATGGGGAATAGTGGCCGTACAGTGTTGTGCGATGATTACATGCATTGCGCTACTGTTGGAATAGTGCAGTTGCTGGAGATTCACATTTGTATCAATATTCAGTGCTCTGAAGTAGCAACACATACTCCAATATCAATTATGGCCTGATACTTGAATACGGAACCAATAAAACGCAGTATTATATAGGCATAAACGATCGCGCATCCGTTTCGCTAATGAGATGGTCGCCGATTAGAAGTGGAATGGCCCAAAACGATAAATAGAATATACCTACCTACCTTTTGTACCTACATTCTTGCGCTATTTACTTTGACTACTCTAATACCTATTATCGCTTATGTAAGAGGGCCAGTAGAGTCGATGACTTCGGTTTGAACGGCTCAAATCTGTTAATTACCATAAACACTACATTTATTATCCATGGATCTGGTATATAATGTATATGTGACATGTATGTGTGTAATTTATGAATATGAGATTACCTTAAAAGTCCCTTGAAAAGGAGTGAATAGAAAGAAATTAATTTTATGCTTATTAATGACATTTAAATCGAAAACTCGTAATTATTTTGCTTTTAGTTACATTAAGTATATGAGAGGCCCTCCAAATTTTAATTAAATACCAACTTAAATCGCGATGTCAAGTTAATTATTATTATAAGATTTTTTTAAATGTTGTAACGTCGTCAGTATAATTAATTTAAAAAAAATAAGTATGTAAATGTTTTTGTGTTAACTTATTTGCAATTTTCATACAAGTTTTGGGAGTTTTGCTTCTTTTGGTTATTGTCGGCCCAGGTTTGCCAAGAAGGCAAAGGCAAATACAAATAGGTCGTATAAAGTTAGAAGACTTTTTTAAATAGCTTTTATTTTGGCGGCAACTGCTTTAATGTCACAGTCACAACATCTACCAATTCCTACGTGTATGTGTCCTTAAACGTTTGGGCTTTTTTTATTTTGGAAATGTTAAAAAATTTGAGGTCACTTTATTCCTTAAAAAGTCGCGGGATTGCTAAGCAAACAATATAATCGGCTTATGGTTAATGTAGAGCGAAGGTAGAGCAATTACATTCACAAGTACTTTCGATAACATCTATGCAAATTGAGATATCTTCACCAAATCAAATCAAATAATAGTAAGTATAAACATAATACATAACATTACTTATTTATGAATAAGGGCTGACCGCTCGGTTGTTTTCAAAGCACGGAAGCAGTTTAGTCCGGCATTCGATTTGCGCACGACTATCGCTAAACAAGTTGTAATGAAATGAAAGGTTTCTTTATAGATAAATGTTTATAAATTAAAATAACAAAGAACTGAACTTCTTTAGAATGAGAGATCAGTAGGAAATGTAATAGAGTTGGGTCGGGGCGCAGTCGCAGCACAAGTTATTTATTTTTCTTTTTTTCATTTTTCCCCGTTCAAAACTATAAAAGAGATAAACTGCAATATGTGGTGCAGTGATGAAACTCAGACTTAACACAGACGCTTTTTGTCAACAAATAGGTGTATTGACCTGTTTTGGTAATTGACCTGTTGACGCTGCGTACGACATCGTACACAACTTTAGATTGTGTGTTTAATTGTAAGAGGAGGGATGGATGGATGTTTGCTTCTCTTATGAAAAAATTGCTTAATAGATTTGGATGAAATTTTTTATCGCTCTCTGGACCATGTTATAAAATAATGATAAAATACCGCGTCACACTCATAGCCCCACACTAGGATTCCCTGTGTCGTGGGTGCCATGTACTTAGACGCAAGACCAGAACACAACACACCCAGACTAGAAACAGGAATTCAAATTCATCATTCAAATTTCTGCTCTGCTGGGGATCGAACCCAGGACATACCTTAACCTCTCGTCTTAACCACTACGCCACTAAGTTCTTAAATCTATGCGGACGAAATCGCGGCCAAAGTCTACTAACACGATATAAGACCTGTAGCCCCGCTGTCCCGCCCTAGTATACGTCAATGCAATACACCTAATAATAAATGTGTACTTGCACCTATGCACTGCTATAGGTAACGACTGTGTTGACCAGAAATGGAAGTAAGTAGAACAGATTGACTAATAGCAGCCTGCAGAAAGTATAGATTTTCGTTTTATAGTTTATTGGAACTTTTCATTATCACTTTGTTAAGCAATGCCTTTTACTAAATCAATATTTTTATTACCTGTCTGGTACTATACCAGAAATATAGGTTGAGAGTTAAGTTCGTTCTAAAACGACTTAAACAGATTTGAAGAAAATTTGTTATCAAATTTTCTTCAAATCTGTTTTTTGCGTACATACATATCTAGGTCTGTTTGCAAGTCATTACTGGTAGCGTTACTAACATTATTATTATTGTAGAATCTTCTGTAAAACGAGTAGGGTATGCGCTTCATTTCATCCCCTGGCCTATTGCGAGATAGGGGAAAAATATTTGACCATATGGTCCATATGCAAATATATGCACCCAAATGTATACCTTGTTTACTTTTAAAGTGCTTAGTAAAGGGAACGGCTAGGCGACGCGGTGTCGCTCAATTGCCACGATGTCGCAAGTCGCGCCAGCTTCCGCGGCAGATTTCCTCTCGGCGTGTAGAATGTACTCTGTGAAATATCCTTTGGTTTCCGCTTGCGCCACGCACCGCGCCCACTGCCCACGCCGTGTCGCTTGTCTACCGACGCAAGTTTATACTTCACCCTGCTAATAATAAGATTAGCTTTTATCACCCACCAATACGACTATTAGTTGAGTCATGTTTGGTTTGTGTTACACACTTAAATACTAAAAACTACTTTATATATGAGTAGTTTTTCGTATTTAAGTATAGAAAATGAGTAGATAACTATTTATAGATTAATTTTATTTTGGATGGGTGTAATTTGAGCACATTAAACTTTCATCGGTAAACATACGGCTTGTGCATTGTAAGGCAAAATTTATTGCACTATTCCGATTCGTATGCAAATAGATAAAAGGATATCTAAATCTTATTGAAAGTTCAATTTCGTAATATAATGTCGTAACCTTTACAACTTACAATTCGCGTACATTTAAACTGGACTACGTTAGTTAAAGAAAACATCAAAGAAAATTTTAAAGATTTATTGACCTTAAGTTCGTAACTATTACAATCACATGAGAGGACACTAATTTGGCACTGAAACATCCGCGTGACGCGTCAATTTCGTTCGGCGGGTTGTATTTTACGGGCCATCGCTCGTCGTTCCAGTTTTTGTACGAGTTTGAGCGAGCGATGTGAACTTAAATTAGGAGCTTAAATTACAGCAATCAATGCCAGCCGTGGCCGAGCCCCAGCAGCGGGGCGCCGAGGGCGACGCCGTGCCCGCCGTACAGCCCCTGCCCGCCGTAGCCGTGGCTGATGATGGGCGCGGCCGCGTAGCTGTGGCTCACCACCGGCGCCGCGATGCTGTGGCTCACCACCGGCGTCGCGAGGCCGTGCTCGTACAGGCCCAGCCCGTGCCCTCCGTAGTAGCCGTGCCCTCCGTACAGGCCCAGGCCGTGTCCGCCGTACAGCCCCAAGCCGTGGCCTCCGTAGTACCCGTGGCCCAGCCCGTACCCGAGACCCAGGAGGCCTCTCTTCTCATTCTTCTTCTCCTCCGCGCCGAATGCCACAGCGGCCACAAGGAGTACGCACAGCTGTAAAAAAATATAACTTTACGAGGCGTTCATGGAATTGTATCACTATGTGCAATAAAGGATTGCCAATAGTTGCAAGTTGCACTATGCACTCTGGTTTCTTGATAAATGAGGCAGTTACTTTCTATGTTATCTACGTATAACATAACTATGTGGTTATTGCTTAACTTTTATTACTTTTACTTACGATAAATGAGTCTATACTTTGTTATTATTTGATGCATATGTAGGTGTAGGTTTTGTTACATAGGTACTTGTGTTAGATAATCATTTACACATACAAATCATATCACTAATTCACTATTAATAGCTTATTTATGAGATATTACAACCTACAGATATTAGAACTTATCCGATTAAAATGTTGCCATTCCTTATAATTAATTGGGGTAATTGCAGCTGAAATGTCTGCGTCAAATATTGTAATTATTAATATTGGCTTGAACTTTGCGACGTGTTGCGAATACTTACGATAGCCTTCATGTTTCAGGTGTGTTGTAGAAGGGAACTCACGGAACACTAGTCCTTGTGGGCGGCCCGGCGTACTTATACAGGACCAGCGGCCGGCCCCTCCCTGGCCCTGTGCGCCTGCTCGCTAGTACCTACTGACTGCTACTTACTGCAAAGGTTCACATCTGCACCAATAAAATTGCACTGTCCGTCTGACGGTGATCGAAACTATAATTCTGGTGTTTAATAGTTTGTTAAACACCAGAATAGCTAGGTAGCTATGGTTTGGTATTAGTAACATAAGGGAAAGCAGCATTTACCTTAAAATAAACACTATCCTACGCGTGGATAAACCAAAACGGTCACATTTTCTCAATTATTTTCATCACAATTTTAGGTTTTATTAATTTTAGGTTATATTAATAGGTTTATGGGAATGTGGGCAAATGGTTTTGGGAAGTTAACTATAATAACTTCAAAATGCAAGGGCAAATGAGTCCATCCATCTACGGGAGAGAACGCTCCATAACAATTAATTAAATTGTTTAATCGATTGTGTTTAATTGAAAACCGATTTATCAATTGTGACCATAAAAAACTTGTATAGTTGTATTTTTGTCACGAAAACGAAAATGAAAAACATTTATTTGCACAAATATGTTTTTTGCCGACACGCTGCAGATGGGTAAAAAATGTACGATTTTCCCGAAATATCTTATACCTCGTAATATGAAAATCCTAAAGCAAGGTCGCGGGTGAAGCCTAGTGCTAGATATGCAGTATCAATGAGTCACGTCGTTTATGTTTGTGTAATTATACGAATCAGTTTTTACACAATTTCCCAATTTCCTCCGCCGTGATTTAACCATAAATGCCTGTTACTTGTGCTACTTCCGACGAAGTAAAAATCGTTATATTTTTCTATATCAGTCTTAACCGTGGAAGTTTCCATTAGAGTGTTAAATAATCAAATGCGCAACAGTTTTTCACTGAGCCGGTGCAGTAATGGTTGGATGAAGACAAAACTCGCCCTGAAACATGAACTTTATTTTCTTGTTATGAACGTTAATTTTTTTAACAATATAGAAATTAGTAGTATCACTATAATTATAGTTGTAAGAGAAGATGGCGTGGTCACTGAACCCAATGCACCACAATATACAGACTCTAACCTGTGTGTCTGTAACCCATTAATGACCCACTGCAGGGTCGGGTCTCACAATGAGAAGGATGTAGGCCTTAGTCCACTACGCTGGCCTAATGCGGGTTCAATGTTGCCAATCTCTATTATTACCAACGGAACCGAACCACGCTTTGAAGTTTTTCTTGCGGTGCCGTCTCCTGCCGGAGGTTGGAGGTTGGTTTGAAAAATACATTCAGCCCTAAATTTTCACCCTTCTATCACCAACCCCTATTTTTAATAGTCATTTTAGTAATTTAATAATTTTTCATCCCGCTCGAAGTTATATGGCAAAACAACGTATGCGGGGTCAGCTAGTGTTCTATATTATTATGTGTTACCGATAGCAGATACCGACCGACGTACTCGTAATTGAAGCGATTAATTACATGTGTAAGTGCAATTGATACGCTTATGTCGATATGACCGCGAGAGAGTTTCACTGGTTTGCGGTTACGTCTTCCTGTCGCAGTCTCCTGCCACTGTTGCACGAAAATGTATCAATTTTGTTCAGAGAATACGCATAACGTTATCGTTTTTGACATTTTACAAATGTCAAAAATACATTTTACAAATGTCAAAAATAAAGCACTGATAATAAATAAGCCCTTTGGAAAAGGCAAAAACATTTAAGTGCATTTTGCAAGTTAAAGAAATTTCAGCTGCTGTAACAGTGAAAGGACATTTTGATGCAAGTTTTGTCAAGATGTTCTTTTAAGAGAGTTCTTCATGATGTTCTCAAAGACCTGTGAAGAAGATTTTAACTCTTCCGATTTCCCGGCAAGGAAATCTGGCTTTCAACAGTAAAATCCTTTAATTAAAAATTTAAATTAAAGCAATTTAATGAAATCAGTCGGTCATTTAATCGCATAATCCTTCTTTTCTATCGTTCTGTAATTCAATAAGTTCGTATAAGTCACATGTCAACATAATCACCAGTCTTTCATCTAGTTGGTTTACCTAATCTTTATCGCCAGCAAGAGATCATTATTCTCAGCGCTATCCCTGGGGCATTACGCCATCTGCTGTCAGTTTGACAGCCACCGGCGGCACTAAGTAGGGTAAGTACACCGAGCTAGGGTTGCTACTAAACGACTTCTGGTTAATATGGATGGTTACCTAGGTATTGAAATATAATATAAAGGTGGCACTCGTAGAGCTATTGAAGCTCATTCGATGAGACGCTCTACTACTGCTCTTATAGCCCGCCGTGCAAATTACTAATATGTTGAAACCTTGTCACTTTCACCTTTTATGACATGATTGAAAACAAAAATAGGGCTTGCAACAAATAATTCATTTTGTAAAATAAAAATTGATTGATATTACTTAAAGGGTGGATTAGGGTATAAAAAAATTGACAACCCTAAACACAACCCTAAAATTTGCGTCTGTCGATCATATCCCCGGTAACAATTTCTACCAACAGGATCATAACATTACTCGGGGTAACTACATGGAGGATATTATACATGACATAGATGGAGAGACACCTATGGAGTCTCCGTCTATTTTTAACCCCCGACGCAAAAGAAGGGGTGTTATAAGTTTGAAGTGTCTGTTTGTTTGTCTGTCTGTCTGTCTGTCGTGGCTCGCGAACGGATGAAGCGATGTCAATTTAGTTTTTTTTGTATGGAAGGTGAGTTAGGGGCGAGTGTTCTTAGATATGTTTGGTAAAAATCGGTTGAGTCGTTTAAAAATTGGGGAGGTGAAAGTGGGGAAGAATAACCGAATGTCTGCAAATATAATCGAGTGGGGTCTCAAATGAAAGCGCACCACGTTTAGGTACATTACAAAATAATATGTTTAATGAAAATCGGTTGAGCCCTGAAGAAACTCTGGGGTCATAGTGGGGAAAAACCCAATATCTCCAAATATATTAATGTGTCAGTGGTTTTTTTAATTTTTAATTTAATATTACAATGTGCTAATGGCGGCTGCTGTTTTCCACCAATCCGCATTGCAGCAGCGCATTGAGTATGTCTCAGGTGGTTCCCTGTCGTGGGGATACGAGTAGTTCCGCGGCCAATGTTGGGCCATAAAAGGATTGCAGCTACGATAAACATAGGTAGTGCAGGTTGCTTAATGGATTTGCTAGAAAACTATAAAAAAATTGAAACGATATAAACAACTATTAAAGACTAAAATTGGTGCGGTGTTTATGATGTATATAAGATCAATATGTGAATAGATAGATACTCAGGTCTATTATTTACTGAAATCCAATTAAGTTCTGATCTGGTTTCGATAAAGTGCAGTATGAATGCATTATCGGTTGCACACGTGTTTGAGTTAAAATACTACCTTGATACAGCTTCTTGTAATAACGTAACTTTACTTATATTACAACAAGCTCTCTGTAATCGGTGAGGTGTACCTACTCGTATGGCGTAGTAGTTGTCATGCATGTCTCCATTTAATAGATTCTCAGTTACTATCATCCCAGTGAAGTAGGAGTAAAAATACTAACAACAATAATAACAATGTACCAAGTCGTGGGTGCCACGGTCATGAGACAATTATAGTCTGTTTCTCTGAAAGCCGAACCCAGAATTCTGATATGTGTTTTATCTATCAATGTGTTTTTTTCTGGGGCAAGATGTTAGTAGATATAAAGTTGGGATTTACTGTTGAGGAGAATCAGGATTATTAAAACTATTTCGTGAATTCTGTTTACATTTAATCCGGTCACAGACTCTAGATACAAACACTCCTTTTGATCCTGCATCAGGTCACGACTACTGACTCTACTCACAACGTCACAAGTCTCTGTACCTCACAAAACATAACCAACTGTCATTGGACATTTCAAAACACGATATATTTCACTTGTTGATATCCTTTATACAATAGAGCGGCTGCCAGCAGTCACTGCAAAACCACTCATCCACCAAGGGCAGCTCCCACAGTTCTCCAAGAGCACCGACCTTCGGCTGGCATTCAGGATGGGGAATGTAGCTCGCGAAGCACATATCCAGAAGCTTTTGTTCGTTCTCTATCACGCGGAGAATCTGATGCGCGCGGAGAAGCAACCTTCGACGAAGGACGGTGGGGATCGTCTCCGCCTTCAAAACCTCCTGAGTAACCAACGCTAAAGCAATTACTAGACGATTGAGAGGAACACTGGCTATTATACATTGCGCGATTGTTTGCTCACTCTTGGAATATAAACTGTCCATCGCTGCCGATGGAATATGAATAATTACTATTGCAGTTAGTTTTTGCGTGTGCGCACAACCTAATCAGTATTAGTAATGGCTGTCAATACGAACCCGGCTGAAATTGCTTTGGTCATTAGACGACAATGTTTTGAATGACTAATGATGGCAATCATTTCTTAATTGTTTCGAATAACCTAAATCCTTAACAATAATGATTTTCCAGAAATAAGTGTATTTAAATTTAAAAAATATTTATGTATTTATTAATAACTAATTCTAAATCAATTAAACATAAGACTTAATGAGGGTTAAGGTTGCGGCCAGAAATTTGATCTTTACCTAAATAAATAAAAACAAAGGGAATTCAGATAGTTCGACTTTGATAGTACCTACTCGTAACTACCATTATAGTCCGCCTTAAAGCAGGTAGGTTGTAATAGCTCGAAAGAGTTGTTATTGCTCAGAAACACGCTCGTTCTTATGTAATGCTACTTTAAGAACTTAACTGGTACAGTTCGCAAACTATTTCGCATAAGGGCTATAAGTTCGTTGTCACTTCAACATACAAAATCTATGCAAACATTCTCAATGAAATCAGCCGGTTTTTAACGCCCAACTGTTCCTGGTGAACAATTACTCAGCATTGGTATAATTCGCTGATTTAAGTACACTTCCAGTGAAGTCGGCAGCTCTAAATGAGTATTAAAATATTTTCCGACGTTGTTGGGGTATTTCCGTCCACTCTGCGAAAGGATTTATTGGTTCTCGCCGCCACCGTCTATACCATACGATAGAATATAAATAGAGTAGAAGAACAGAAAATCACGTCAGGTCTCTCTCTATAACAACATAAACATTATGAAATTCATGTTTTGTTTGCATGTTCAATAGTTCAATTCTCTACAGCGATAACGACGCATGCACATTACATAATTGAAGCATGAATAAGTGAAAGTAAATAAGTGAAAATTCCAGGAGAACGTCCTTTCTGAAGAGTACGAAAAAACCGCGGGTCGAAGATTATTT